>QAPG01000379.1:0-23095 GCA_004366825.1 Colletotrichum spinosum
AAACTTAGTACTACTAAGGAAAAATACTTTATAATTAATATTATAGTATTAAAATAGTTATATAAGTATTATAAGCTTTATAAAGTATAATAGATTAATAGAAATAATAATTTGACTAATATGTTTATAAGAAATATATTAAACTATATCTTTAAGTAATTTATTAATTTAAACTATATAACTATTTAAATAGAAAGATAAATAACTCGAGTAGAATAGATAAATAAGCATTTAGGTATTATTAAGATAAAAAGTATAAATTACTAAAAATACTATCTTTTATATAAATAAATAAGTATTAAAATATATAATAAGAAGAAGAATTACTAGTATTAGTTATACTATACTATAAAGTATATAGTAATTATATAGACTACTATATATATAGTAGTATACTTTCTATACCTTATTAGTATTAGGTATTAAATACTTAGTACTAGCTATAGTTAAATATATAGTAATTAGTAAGTAATTAGTATACTATAGATCTAAAGCTTTATATAATATTATATACTATATAATATAATAATAATAATAATAAATAACTAGAACACTAGTTTATACCTATATAACAAGATTATACATAGTGTGTATTACCTTCTGGATTTAACTAATATTAATGTCTATTATAATATTCACTACTTGATTATTCTATATCCTATTCAATTCTCTATTTCTCAGAGTGAATCTTTAATTGATTTATATTTTAAATTGTATATATAGAATAATATTAGCATTTCTAATGATACGATAGTATTCCTATTGAAATTGTAAATAATATTTAGCTATCAGGATGTAATATAGATTAATTCTTATTCTATGTATAATAGCAAGAGGTATTTAAATTATAATACTCAATATAAAAGTATAATCTACTAATATAATTAATAGTATATTTTCCAAAGATTGAACTAATATTCTAATCTTTCAAATCATTCAAATTAGATATATAATCTTAAGTTCTATTAATGAGTATTATCTAGTTACCTTTACTCTATACTTAGAATAGTATCTAAATTCTATATCCGATATATAAATTTAACTATTGATCTTACCTAATAATAGTATTCATAGTAATACTAGCTAATATTTAATCAAAATAGTAATGAAATTACCTATTATTATAGATAATTGTACTCCTAGTTTTAATATCTAACCCTATATTAGTAAAAGACTTTATAATAATAATTAGAAGGAATCTTAGTAAAGCTAGAACTTGATAAATATAGCTAAGAATAACTATTAAGGTTATAAGGTTAAGAAGCTTTATAAACGTCTTAAAGTAGAATAAATAAAATACTAAGAACTAAGTATTCTATAATTTATTATTCTTTTATAATCTTTATGATAAAACTAAAATCTCCTCAAACTCTATATAGCTACTTATAAAGGGATAACTATAAAATAAGTATAAAGGTATCTAGTTATAATTATTATAATTAAAACTATTAATATATTAAATTAAACTTTAATAGAATTATTCTAAATACTATAATTAATAAATAACCTATAGATATTTAAAGGGATATTATTAGACTATTCTATATATTACTATATTAAACTAGTAGTATTAGAAATTAAATCTTAATTAGATAATATCTTAAGATTATATAAGGATATATAACCTATAGCCTATATAGAGAGCCGGGATAGCTAGGACTAGATTATATATTACGTAATATAATAATCTAAAGCTATTATAAGATAAAAACCTTCTCATAACTACTACTAATCAGCTTACTAAGTTAAAATCTTATAACTTATAGAAACCTACTTTTTATTATTATATTTTCTTTTGTTAGGCTTTTAACTATAAACCTTTATAATTCTTCAACTTCTACCTCTTAGAAAAATAAGGCTAGGATTTTAGTAATAGTTCTATTATAATAAATAGGTATTAAATACTTAGGGATAATATTAGAAGTAATAATAACGCCTAAAATAACTACTACTACTAAAATTACTGGTAAAAATATAGTAGTATTTATATTAATTGAACTTTAAATAGTAACTATAGTAGTATTGATATACCTCTTTAAATAATAATCCTCTCTTTTAGAAATAATATTAACTTAGCTATCTAGTATTAAACCTATAGTAACCTTTAAACTATTAATCCCTAAAGTAACTCCTAACTATAGGGACTATTTAAAACTTCTTAATTACCTTTATAGTTTTTTTTATAAAAATACTACTCTCTATAAAATTAAATATTAACTAATAGGAATTCAAAATAGTTATTCTCTAGGCCTAAGGGTTTCTATAGTATATAAGATTTAATAAGTTATAATTAAATTAGTATATAGCTTATAGATCTAGTAGTATAGCTATTACTATATACTATTACTTAATACTATATAGGTTAATTTTATAGTATTTATTTACTACTTATTAAATAACCTTACTTTATAAGAATTATACCTATATAATATATTTTACATATTTTAGCATGAATATTAGTTCCTACTAAAGTTCCTTACTAAATAGTTAGTAATCTATAAAGCTTTAGGTACTCCTATAGAAAACTTAAGACTTTATATATTTACCTTTGTCTATTACTTTAAAACTAGATTATAGTAGTATTTATAATTCTAGAAGTTTAATAATTAGATATTTAGAGCTATAGCCCTAGTAGTTAAGTATTTATAGGACATATTATAACCATAAGAAAATACTATTAGTAGTATTGATAAAAGGGTAATTAGTATTAAGAAGGCTGTTAGTTTTAATACTACTAAAAACTTAATACCTAACTACTATAGAGATATTCTAGAAATCCTAAAATAGCTATATCCTAAAGGCTAGTTTTTAGATAAAATATATAGTAAGTTAAATTATACTATAGCTAATTACTATTATAATAGGTATTATATAAAGTATAGTTAGAAAGACTATTCTATAAGGTTTTATTATTCTAAAGATATTACTAGAAGAAGTTATAATACTAAAAAGATATTAGGAGGTAATTTATAAAAAGCTCTAGAAAAAAGAGGGATATACTACTTTGAAATATAGTTAAAAGTATAGTACTATAGTATGTTAGGAGGATAATCTAACTAAGAAGAGATTAGTATATATATTATATATAAAGTATTACTAAAAGTATACTAAAGGTACCTTAAGAGGATTCTTGCTAGAAGTTAATACTATAATACGCCTAGTTAAGAATTAGTACTTTATATAATTAATATCGTTAGTATATATACTAGTATCTTACTATTAGAAAGCTTTAAAAAACTCTAGTATGATAGGATAAGGTTAGACGTCTTAATCTTTACTTAAAAGTTTACTCTGATAGGTTTAATCTACTATCAAG
Organism: Colletotrichum spinosum; assembly: GCA_004366825.1. Lineage (NCBI taxonomy): Eukaryota > Fungi > Ascomycota > Sordariomycetes > Glomerellales > Glomerellaceae > Colletotrichum > Colletotrichum spinosum. Next base: position 3,317 of record QAPG01000379.1, read on the forward strand.
TACCTTATAGTCTAATAAGCTATAAGATAAAGTTAGATATTTTAGTTTTTACCTAAAGAACTGTTTTATATATTTAACTATTATTTCAACTATTACTTTAATTATCATTCTATTATTTTAACTATTATTTTAATTATTATTCCATTATTTTAACTATCACTTAAACTACTGAATACTTATTAACTAATTAGACAAGCTATTTAGAAGTAGTTATATAGTATTTATTTATAAGCCTTAGGGATTAAAACTTATAAAAAGGGGGATAGTAATAAAAATATATATCTTATAGTTTATATAGAGAGCTAGAATAGGTAAAATAAAATTATATATTATATAATATAATAGCTTAAAACTACTATAAGACAAAAGTTCTCTTATAACTACTACTAGTTAACTTACTAAGTTGAAGTATTATAACCTATAAAAAGCTACTTTTTATTATTATATATTCCCTCATTAGACTTCTAGTTATAAATCCTTATAGATTAATTATCTATTATAATACTAATTACAAGATACTTTGGGATATTATAATAATATAATTATAAGAATTCTAAAAACTATCCAACTATATAAGATATATCTATATCTATATAAATATTATTACTATATTAGCTATATTTAATATACTAAGATTATTTATTAACAAGAATACATTAAACCCCATTATATTTATATAGAGATTATAAATTAATTCATATTCATAATAGAGAACCTTTATATTAATAGTATAAAATCTCATCTTAGAAATAAGTAAGACTTAGTGTATAATAAGGATATTGAAGTTATAGATATTAAAGTTATAATAAATATTCAAATAGAATACCTATAGTTAGTAGTAATTCAATGTCTTGAGATATTCGAATTATGTATAGCTATAAAGGTATAAAAGTATAAGGTTATTACAAAAGGAGTTATTGGTTATGTATTATTAAAAAAGTTAATATAGGATAAATATACTAACTACTATAGCCGTAAGGGGTTTAGCTCTAGATTAATTAGAAGCTGGCTATAGTAGTTAGTAAGAAGTAGGAAGGCTAAAGTTAAATTGAAGGAGTAATATATCTACTAATAGTTGTAGTAAAGGGTAAGCTATTAGCTCGTTCTATTATTTAGTATTATATTTTATTACGTATTATTAGTTAGTTCATATATATAATTAGTTGAATTACAATATATAACATTTATTTTCTAAACTTCTAATTGTTTTCTTTATTTTCGATATAGAGAAAAAAGTATTTCATTTATATTCTTAAGAAGTATTAATTTGAATAAATAGTATTCAGTTGAAATTATAATAAATCAAAACAATCCTAATAAAGAGTATTATTTCTAAAGTAATAATACTTATACTTTCAATTAATACTGCTTTTTTATTTAAGGTTTTAAATTAATAGTTTTATGTTTCTATTGTAAAGAAGTTTAATTCTAAAAGTATATTTTCGAATGAGATGTTATTAGTATTTTATTATATCTATTTGTCTCTCTATAAATATTAGAACTTTTAAAAATTTAAGATTCTTAAGCTTTTATATTCTATTTTTAGTATTAAAAGCTCTAAGGCTATCTGTTTGAAGTCTTAATAACTTAGTTAAGGGGAATCTAATAAAATATATATTTCTTAAAGGTCTTAGGTTTAAATAGTTAAATATATTAAAGCTAATACCTAATTACTAATAGTATTCATTAATAGTTTCTAAAGTAATTATAGTATTATTAATAAAGACCTCAATAAAGCTTTAATATACTTGAGAAACCTTATCTATAAATCTTTAAATATAAATTACAAAATCTCTAAATCCTGTTAGTATTACTATAAGCTTTTCTTATTCTGAATAATTCATAATTCTTAATATTGGTTTATAACTAGTAAACATCATAATTAATCGATGATGCAAATAATATATAACTAGTTAGCTCGATTTATAATAATTATATTTAGGTTATAATATATATATATATATATATACTATATACTATATACTATAGAGATAAATCTATATGATAATCCCTCTGTTCTTATTAGATTAAATAAGTAAGTCAACTACATAGTTAGGTATTACTATAGTTTTAGCTTTTTAAGTATTATATTTAACTTAATGTTAGAAATATTCTCTTCTATACCTAAAGCATATTAGATACTAAAACTAGTAAAAGATATACAAATAGTTTAAAATACAAAAATAATATAAAACATAAAGTCAGTATAAAATTACATCTAGTTATACAAATCCTTTTAATGATATTAAATACTATAAAAAGTATTATAAATAATATTTTCCTATAAAAATACACTTTTTATTTAATATTGTATTAAATATTTTAAATTCGTATTATAATATAACTTTCTATCTTTTTTAATTACCTTCTTCTTATTATTCTATATACTTCTTTTCTACTTTTATCTCCTCTTCTTATGATTATCGATAGTTCTTATAATTTATCCTTCTATTTATATTACTACTTACTTTATTTATTCTTATAAACCTTTCTGAAGTTTAATTATTCAATCTTTTTGCTACACTATCTATAAGATTACTTTTACTACTAATCTAATCGATCTTAAGAATTTCTTTTTATTTATATAATTATGAGAATATGATAGTATTAATGACAAGGTATTTTTCGTTTATAATATGTAGTTTAATATAATATTTATAAAAAGAATATAAGTTAGTATAAACTATTATTAGTATTATTAGTATTCTTATATATTTAAATGTTTAATTCAAAAAGGATAGAAATTATATGTTTTATATTAATCTTTATAATTATAATATAAACCTTAGAGGTTAATGTATTTTATATAACTCTTTACAATTCGATAGAGGAAAGATAAATAATATTACTTTCAAACTTGAAAGTATTATTATTCTTCCTATTTTCTTTTACTTTTAAAATAATAATATATCCCAATTAGAATATTATTTGTTTCTTAATAAAAGATCTTTTAATAAAAATATAGAGGTTTAATTCTTTAAGATTAAAAGGGATAAATATTAAGTTTCATTCTAAGCTATTAATCAATTATATAAGATATTTATTGAGTCTCTTAATATCTTCTTCTATTAAATCTTAATATTAAACTATAATAGAAAAGTTAAAATATACTATTAATTAATATATAAAAGCTCTATATACTTCTTATACATATAGGTTAATATATACTAACTTTATTCTACTAAATATATAATTGATAACTAAATGATTATACTTCAGCTTTTTAAATAAGCATTATATTATTATTACGTTTAGGAATTATTTATACCTCTATTAAATATGAAAGACTTATTATTTATAAGTATTAACCTTAATATTATTATAAATCCTACTTATTAGAATTCTTCTTTTATTCTATTATAAAGTTTAAGTAAGTAGAAGTTAAAAGTCTTATTCATCTATATATTTATAATACTAAAGTATAGGTTATCTAGTTTAGAAATTATAAAGTATACGTTATACAATGAGATCTTTATTTCTAATCTATTTTTATAGTAATTAGAATATATTATATATTAATATATATCTAATTCTATTTAAATATATAACACTTAAATAAGAATCATATTAATACCTTCTAAATATACTTATTATAAGTTAATAAGTAGTTTTACTATTATCAAGTAATTTAAATATATCTCTACTTATATATATATTTCAATAATATTATAGATATAGAATTCTGTAGAAATATATAATTATAATGTTACTAATAGTATTAATATAAAGTAATAGTTATCTTATTATATTATTAGTAATTATATAAAGGTATTCATCTTCTCCTCACTATTAGGTCTTCAAATAATTAATTATAATTTCTTATATAATATATTATTAGTATTCTTAGCCTTATTAATAGTTCTAAGATTAAAGATGTTTATATATTGATATTTTAAATATTAAAGTATTGAAAACATAGTATTATTTTTACTAATAGAGCTTCCTACGTTTAAGTGAATAACTTTCTAAAAGGTTTACTTAATATTGTAATAAAGTTATATTAGTAGAGATTAATAGTCTTAGTTAGTATTTCTACTTCCTTTATTATAGAATAGATATTATAATATATAGTATTAAGGAGGTTAGTTTCTATAATGAAAATATTATTCTTATATAGTTATTCTTATTATTTTACCTTCTCTTTAGGTATTCTTTTATAATTATTTCTTTAAGTAGAACTTCCTTTTTAATCTTATTATTATATAGATTCTTATTATTATTCTTTTTAACTTAAAACTAATAGTATAGCTTAATTAGTATTATTTAGAAAACATTAAACCTACTTTCTATCTTTATATTATATATCTTACTATTAATTAAAACAAGCCTAAAAGGTCTAGTTTAATCCTAGTATTCTTAATAGATATATATATCTAATTATAATAAGAATACATAGATAGATATTATTAAAAAACTATTATATATACTTTAGGTATCTAAAATTTAGTATTATATATAGATCTTATATACTTCTTCTATTATTTTATAGATAATTATTATACGTCTTATTATATCTAGAAATAGTAATACAATTATATTAAAATATAAGTATACTTAAAAAGTAAGTAGGATTAGTATAGAACTACTAGAACTACTAGTATTATTAACTACTTTAACTATATTTTAGAATACTTCTTCTCTCAATATTTCTAATATTCTATTATATATAATTTTATTAATTCTCTATAAAAAGGTATAGTATTCTTTAACTTTATTAATACTATTATAAAGTTTAATTAGTATAGTCTTTATTTTACTATTTATACTATTAGCCTTTTGAAAAAGGAATTTAGTAGTAAAGTTATATTTCATATTAATAATAATTCTATCTAAAGGCCCTTAATATATATTGATTTAATATAGTTTTAATATATATTATATATTTTCTATAGAAATACGTCTTATAAATTTTATAACTATAAATACTATTAATATGTTAATTATATATAGTATAAGCTTATTACTATTAAAGTATATAATATTAATTATAATCTTAATATTAAGTTTATAATTATCTTTTAAGTTAGATTTTCAAGTAGTATAATATTTTACTATTTATTTAGTATTAGTAATAGCTTTCTATAATGATTTTAATCTTACTAACAGTTATTATTTAACCTTCTTTATTAGGAATATTATTTGATGCTTAAGTACTAAAGTAGTTAAATCTCTTATAAAGTTATTATATCTTTATTTTTATAAATATTTAATAGCTTTATTATAAAAATCTTTTTAAACTAAGAATTATAAATACTTATTGTAGTTTTCTATAAGTAAGAATACTCCTTCTTGTTTAATTCTATTATTAAGATTTTTAGAATAGATTTATAATTAATTTATACTAAAAGGATTGGGGAGAAATAAGGTAGCTATTAGTAGAATATAAAAGTTAATATTTCTAAAAAGTATAAATATTCGAATTATATTGAAACTTATAATATTCTACTTATCCTTAAACCTTATACTTATTTTTAAAGTAGTTTTATTAAGTTAGATATTAAGTATAATCTTCTGAAAGGCTTTTAATTATCATATATATTGTATAAATAATGCTCTTATTTTTATATTTAGGAGGATACTTTTAAATATAAACTTAGAGAATTTGAAAATTAGAAAGATTTCTAATATAACTAATATTATAGAATAGTAAAAAGTAAAATTTTAAAAGATCTCTATAAGTTTCCTAAGATTAATTATTCTAATTCTATTATTTATTATTATAAAGTATATTATTTTAAAATCTTCTTTTAATATTGTATTTATATTATTATATAGTGTTTCTATAGTTATTTCTATTAGTATAAAACTATTAAGATAAATAGTAATTTCTACTACTAATTCTATGCTAATAATAAATATCTTCTTAAAATATAATACTACTATTTTGTATCCTTTAGTTATATATTTGCTTAATTAGTATTTTATTACTAATTATAAATATATTTAGTATTTACTATATATATCCCCCTTTTAAGGTTTTTTATACAGTAGCTTTAAAGTATTATTATTATGTATTTAATGTAGAAATTATTATAGTTAATAATAGTTAAAATATTAGTTACACTTTCAGCTATTATATGTATAGTTAACTAAAGGTTAATTATAATTTATAATATAATTATTCTTGTATTTAAATTCTTATTCTTAATTTCTAAAGATCTCTATAATCTATTTATATAACTTATTAATAGTTAGCTTTACCTTATTAATAATTTTATAGAAGATAATAACTATATTCTATACTTAATATGTAGTTATATATATTCTTTTATTAATTCTTTCTTATAGGCTTTAAAAAGTTAAATAGATATATCTAAATAAGTTAATTCTAAATATTACTATTTTAAATATTTTAACTATATTAATATAAGTTTAATCTTTAGTAAATATTTTGAAGTTTATATCTTTCTATTCTATATAGTAATTATAGTATACTATAGGTATTTTGAACTTATTCCTAATTATAATAGCTATTTAAATAATCAAGAAGTCATTTTAAATTAGTATAATTAATATCTTGTAATATTTATATATTTACCTAGTTAATATATTATTAACTACTCTTCTTATAAAGTTCTATCTCATATTATAGCTGATATATGTAGTAACAATCATATATATCTTACTTTTCAAGATATTATAATCCTTATTTATATACATATTATTTAATTAGTATATTTTACTAAATAATACTTTAACCCTTTTATAAAATCAGGTAAATATAATATATTAATTTAAAAATATCTAGTGCTTTCCCCTAAAATATATATTGAATTTTAGGACTTATTATAATCCCTCTTATTATTACTCTTTTTAGTTAGAATTATCTCTTGTAATAGAGTTTTATATTAGTATAATTATCTAAGTATTTTATTTAGCTAGCTATAGGCTTATTATTAATATATTCTAAGTAGCTAGTATTAATAGTACTTTTTATACTAGAGTTATTTCTACTTTTAAGCATTTTAATATAGAAAGTTATCATCTCTTAATAAGTATAAACCTTCTAATTTTCAAGAAGTATTTAATATATTTTAAATTCTTCTTAATTCTTTGTTTTAAATAGTAAGAACCCTTCTAATTAGCTTTAAAATCTTCTTCTATTTATAAAATTAATATATCTTTATTAAATACTTCTATTAATCTTTCGTTTATAATCTTTTTACTTATAGGAAAATTCAGTCTTCTATTAGTAAAATAGTTTTTAAGTAATTATAATACTCCTCTTTTTAATATATTAAAATATATTTTCTCTTGATCTTAAAAAGCTTCTTAATAAGTATCTTATAACCTTCGAAATAGAAGTCTTATTCTTTCTATATCTATATGTAGTAATAAATATATATATTATTAATATTTATCCCCGCTTAACGTAGTGGTTTAACATCTAGCTGGCTTTTACCATTTTATAATAAGAGCAGTAGGTTTAAATCCTATAGTAAGCAACTACAACTAGTAGATATATACCTTCTAATTATATAAACTAAATATAATAACTACTACTAGCTATTAGCTATTGCTTTTAGCTATCTATAACTAGTAACTATTAATAACTAGTAATAAGTGTTATTAGCTAGTTAGTATTAGTATTATATAACTACGACCCTTTGAAAAAGTAATTATAATAGATATAGGTATATATATATTTTCTATTTATTAGCTATTATATTAACTACTTATATTTACTACTTAAGGCTTCTTCTATTTAAATAGGTCTTTAGTACTAGTAGTATCTAGAGGGTAAATAAGATAAGAGCTAACTACTAAGTATAGTTTCCTTTAAAGGGTTCTTAAGAAGCATGTGATTTTAAATAGATTAAAGACCTTTAATACAACTACAATTATTAATATTTATATTTCTATTAGAAAGTATAATTTACTTTCTTTAGTAATTAGATATAACTTTCTAATATATACTAATTAGTATTTTTATTCTAATCTATTAAATTCCTTTCTTTTATTTATTAGTATAAATTACTATATTCTAATTATTCTATATTTCTCTAAGATTATTAATAAAGTCTAAAGAGGGAAATAGAATCTAAAATAATAAGTTAAAACAATACCTATAGTTAATATAGTTTTACTATATTTTAATTATAAGTATTTCTCTAAAAGCTATAACTTTAGAAATATATGGATTTATTAGATACATTATAACTACTTAGTAGAAATCTCTCTCTAGTAGAATCTAACTATATCTCTTAATTAAAACTTCTAAATATCCCTTAAGATAAATTCTATCTAATTATTATATTTAATAATGTATATAGAATAGTATAGTTAGCTAAGATGAAGATTAGTATTAAAAATAATATAATTATAAAGCTAATCTTTTTAATTATAGTTATATATTATAATTACATAAATACCTACCAATAGTAAATAGTAATAATAAGAAATAAAAGAAATAAGCATTATAAGTTATTATTATATATATCTATTTATATATAAAATAGTATCTTTTCTTAGTATATTATAAAAAGTAAATTCAAAAATAAATGTTATTATAATTATTAAATAAGTAGTAATATCTACTTCTTCTTATTAATATATATCTTCTTTCTTTATACTATGTTTTATAATTATTTCTTTTCTTTATATTTTCAATCTTACTATTAACGATTGAATTTCTTTTTCTTTAGATTTCTTAGATATATAGTAATTATATTTAGCTGAATGATTTTATATCTAGACATCTTTTTAATACTTCTCATATTATGTATAAGTAATATTAGTTAATCTTTTATATTATTAATATATAAGAGAATACTTACGGAATACTTAAGAATTAGAATAATCGATGTTTAATATTATTTATTATAACATTATAAGCTTATTAATTCTCTAGATATCTTTATAAAGTATTTATTATAAATACTTATAAAATACTTATGAAGAGGTATTAGGGGTCTTTATAGTTATTTTATATTACTAATTTCTTGAGCTTTAGATATCTAATTTCTAGATTTAGTCTTTAAGTTATATTTCATCTTAAATAGAAAAGAAGGATTTTGATTTATAATTTCTATCTTTATGGAAGATATAATATATTCTTATGTTATATCTTTATTAAACTCTTACAAATTCTTTAGAAACCTCTTTATAGAATATACATTTTGATAATTTATTTTACTTTAATAAAATGAGTAATTTCAAAAAGATAACTATTTTGAAATAATTAGAAGTAGTAATTATAAAGTCCAATCTATTTATATTAAAGCTTTACTTATTAATAAAGATCTTCTTATAGACATTATTGTACTTATGATTTCTAAAAATACAAATACAAATAGTAAAGCTTTAAATTATATATAACTTTACTATAAGAATAGTCTTCGTTAATAATTAAAAGTAATATACATATCTTTAAAGACTTAGATATTGATAGAAAGTCTATAAGCTCTTAAGATTTACTAATAAATTATATTCCAAAATCTCATTTATTATATAGACTTAATTTGACTACCCATACTAATAACTTTACACTTTTAAAAGAATCCGTTTCTGGAGAGTTTAAAAAGTCTCTTATATAAATTTCTTTAATAACATCTATTAAGAACTATCAATTCTTTGTATTATCTATTTCTATGAAAATAACGTCTTCAAAATATTAAATCTAGAAATTTCAAAGACGTCTTAGTATTATCTATTCTTTAGAGAACTACTTAAGAGTAAACGTTAAGGGGATTTAAGAAGACATTTTAGCAAGTAATAACCTTAAGATTCAACTAGTCGTATAAGTTGTAAAATTTAGCCTCTGCCTAGAAAGTATCATATCAAATAAACTACGAATGAATTATCTTAAATATTGAGAAGAGATTCTTTCAATAGAGACTCTAATATTTGAGATATATAAATTCGTTCTAATATATTCTTTTAGCCTAATAACTCTTTAATATTATATAGCTTTTAATTATTATAGATACTTAGAAGGTTGTCTTTAATATATTGAATATAAATAAATATATTTATATATAATATATAAATCTTTATTTTAAGTAATTCAAATTACGTAAGGTCTATAGAACTAGCACTAGTATTCAAGATTTAATTAACATTTACTCTACCTCCTAAATACATTATCTCTAGTAGAGAAGTATCTTTAATAGCTTAAAGGTTTATATTCATAGAATTATTACTTTGAAGTCTTTTAAAGTATTCTTTACAATCCTAAAGTTTAAAGTAATATTTCTTTTACAATTCTACTTAGATTAATAAATCTATTAGAAAGTAGAGAGTTTGAAACCTTTAATAAAGAATCGAATATTACTAATGAATAAGATATTATATTACAATAGTTAATAGACATCTACTCAAAGCTATTCCTTTAATTAGTATTCTTAAGCTATTTTATAGTACTATAAAGTATCCTTACTCATAACTATAGAACAATATGAAAGGTTAGTTGAAAAAAATTTCATCAAGGCTTTCTACTACTAGTTCGAATCTATAAACCTTAAATCATAATCGTAGAAAAGCTAAGTAAAAGAATTGAGGAATACTAGAAGTATTGGAATAATTAAAATACTTTCTAATTACTAAGAAATATTCAAGTAGCTTTTGAACCATATTACTCTTTCTACTAAAGCATATTGAAGAAACAGAATTTAAAAGAAATTATTAACCTATTAAAAGAGTCTATTGTAAGATATAAGTAGAATATTATATTAGTTTATTGAAGAAAGCTGCTTTCTAAGTAGAAGTCCCAATTTCGGAGACATTTATTAAAAATGTATATTTAAACAGTAGATCTTATATTAATTATGATTTAAGTAGCTAGTAATATTTCTATACACTTTATTATACTGAAACCTATTGAATATAGTTATATATTATATATATCGCTATATCTAAAGAACAATAATATATAGTAGATGTTATTCGCATATTATAGGTAGTTATAAATAGTAATACTTTAAAGTGAATAGAAGATATATAATATAAGGATTTATAACTAAAGGTTTAGAAAGAGAAAGTATAATAATAACAGGTAAGTTTCTATAGATTATAGGATTTTACTTGAGTAGGCTAACTAGTAGTAGTTATAAGAGGATTTCTATCTTGTATAAACTTCACGTTATTATATTATATAATATATAATAATTCGAGCTATCCTAGCTTTCTATATAAATTCTAAAGTATATATCTTTATAACTATCCCCCCTTCTAGAAGCCTTAAACCTCAAGGCTTATAAATGCTATATAGCTACTTGAATTGAAAGAATAGCTTTATTAGCTGGTTACCGATTATTCGCTAATTTAATTAAATGAATATTAGTCAAAATAATAGATTAAAATGGCAAAATAGAGTGGTTTTTCTTATATATATATATATATATATATATTAACGGATTAGGTCTCTCTTATATTTATATCAACATGTAAGGTTCTTATCACTATATTAAGTTAATAAAACGCCTTATAAAATAACTAACTTATAAGGCTTCTTAACTATTAGTAAAGCTTTAATAGCTAATTAGAAATGTTTGAACTAAGTTAAAATATCTAACTTCTTTAATGTATCAACCGGATATCTTTAAGTAAATTTAAAATATCTAACTTCTTTCTATATATAAGATTTCCTATGAAATATCTTAATACTAATGGGACATTCAAGGCTTCTTATAATTAATTAGGTTACTGAAGTAATAGTATATATTTACTAGCTAATTATTTACTCTCTAAGGTATTTCTATTATATTATAAGTTTCTAGCTTTAAATTTAATATAGCTGTTAAGTTCTTTTAATAAACGTCTAGCAGTAAAATACTTATAGTAAACCCTTATAAAGTGGCTTACTTTCTGGTAGGATATATAGAGCTTCTTATAGTAATAAAAAGCTGTAATATAGTTTAATTTACTATATATATTTCATATAAGAAACAGGTTTTAAAACATAGTCTTTTTACTAAAGAGTTTTCTAGAGTATTACTTTCCCTATAATACTTAAGTATTAGTTCCTTAGTAGTAGTATTCTAAATATTACTAAAGGTTTTCTCCTAAAGCTATAATCTCTCTTAAAGGTACTTAGTTATTAAAACGAGTACCCTAAGTACTTAGTTATTAAACTTCTAATACTATATATATTCTTATAATCTAGCTTTAAAGTAGTAGAAGGAAGTAAAATATCAGGTTTTAAGGTTTCTAACTTTAGTATATTTAGAGCTTCAAACATTACTAACTACTTCGTATAAGACTTTAATAAAAACTAGCTTTAGTATTAGAATATTTAAAATATATTGTAGAAGTATAATTCTTATAAGATAGAGTTAGTTACTCGTTAGCAAATAAATACTATAAAGTTAGCCTATATAGAATCTAGTAATAGTATAAAGTAGTAGTTATACTACTAGGTCTATAAGTTATATAATAGCTTCATTATAACTTACTAGATTGTATATACCTCAGAAGCTTATAATTATAATAAATAGCTATCTAAAATTACTATTAGCTAATCCTTAATTGTATATAGGGTAGTACCTTTATAGAAGAAACTATAGAGGTAACTAAGACGCTTCAAGTAATCCTTATAACTAATACTTATTTTAAGAGATAATAATACTAGGACTATTAATAATTCAGTATTAAGTAACTAAGCTTATATAATTTTCTTTAAAAAGACTATCATTTAAGAATATATATAAGTATTACTATAGTAGTATTACTTTATTTAGTAGCTATTGTAGAAATTAATCCTAATATTATAAGTGTTAGTATATACTTATTAGTAGTTTTAGAAGTTTCTTTAAGTATAGTTATTTTTAATATAGCTATAGATACTACTATAAAGACTACACATTCACTAGCCATTTAGCATAGTAAAACTATTGCTAAGATCCTAGCTTTACCCTTCTAAGAAAAGGAAATTGAAGAAATATAAAGATTTATAGCTAAAAGTTTAATAAGGGAAAATATAATAGTAAAAGGTATATTTCTATAGATTATAGAATCTTAACTTAATAGGCTAGTTCGTAGTAATTATAAAAGGGCTTTCATCCTATAGTAGTTTCAGGTTACTATATTATATAATATATAATAGTTCTAGCTATTCTAGCTTAATATATAAGCTATAAGGTTTATATTTTATATAAAGCTATAGATACTTTAAATAGATTCTTTCTATTTAAAGATAAATCGCTTTTTATTGTATTAATAATTCTAATTGAATAGATATTTGATAAATATCTATTCGATATAATGTGTAAGATGATAAGTCTTTCTAAGAATTGGAATATTATAGTAAGAACTCTTATACTATTTACTAAAATACTAGTAGAATATCTTAACATGTCTACTATATTGATATTTATATATGTATAATATACTAACTTATATTAAGATTTATAGTAGGAGATGGGTTTGGAAAACTATTCAAAGTCTTCTAGCTTCTATGGAGACAAGTAATTGGTTTCTAACTATGAATATATATTCTCTAGTAATTCCTCATATATAATCTAGAAAGCATTTGTTAGGTTTAATAGGTATTAAAATAGCTAGAGCCCTAAAAGAAGGTGACTTAGTAAGCCTGCTTCTTTAATTGAATTAATTAGATTAGAAAGATTATCCTATAGATTTATATATTATATGGCTTATATGTATGCGCTACTTTTAGAGTTAGACGTCACAAATAGAGATAATAGTTACAAACCTAGTTATGAAATCGATCGATTTATAGCATTTACTAGTCATAAACTGCCAGTATTACTATTAAAAGAAATATCAATTAGAAGAATCTTTCTCTTTATTAAAATACTTATACCATTTATAGAATACTCTTATAATTAAATTAAAATTCTACTGAAGTAATATGAAAAATAATTCTTCTTCAATTTACTTAGTTTATTTTGAGTATATTATAGCTTTTTCTAAGTAAGTCTCAGATTTTAAAACTTAGTATAATTTATATTTACTTCTATTTTATTTCTTCAACTTACTATGCTCTATTTCATTTAATTTTAGAAGAAAACTTACTCATATTAATATCAGACATTAATTATAAGAGGTATTGTAATAATTCTTTAATAGTTTCATAATAAGTTTGCAAAGCTAATGTTTACAATAGAACCTCTAAGTCAGACTATAGTAGTAGTAGTAGTAATAAAGAGTTTGAATATTAATTCTATATATAAGCCTTAAGGTTTAAACTTACAATATTTATATATAAACTATAGTTTATAAGTATAAGTCTATAATTTATATAAGTTATAATATAAATATTGTTCAATTATTTACCTACTAGAAATATAAGATATTAAAGTTTAATTTGAATAATAAAGTACTTTTGATTATATTAATAGAGGTTTGAATAAGTATCAATAAGAAGAAAACTATATATTCTAAAAAGGTTTATTTTATAATATATCTACTTTATTTCTATTAATCTATTTAAAGAGTAATACATGCCATATGTAATCTTACTATATAGCTATAACGTAGTATTCTAATTATTTACTACTACTACTATTATTATTATTATTAATATTATATATAGTATATAGTATTATATAAAGCTCTAGATTTATAATATGGTAATTACTTACTTATTACTATATATTTAATTATAACTTATACTAGATGCTTAATATCTATTACTAGTAAGGTATAGAAAGCATATTACTATATATATAGTAATATATATAATTACTATATACCCTTTAGTACAATATAATTAACATTAGTAATTTTTCTTTCTGCTATATACCCCAACATCTATCTATTTATATAAGGAATAGTGCTTTTAGCAATATATACCTATTTGTTTAAATAATACTTAAAAGTTCATATATGTATTCTCTTTTAATCACTTATTCCTCTATTTTAATAGTTATATAATTTAAATTAATAAATGTCTTAAAGATATAATCTTATATATTCTTTACAAAGATATTAAGAATATTGTTATCTCTATTAATTTATTATATCTTATAAAGCTTATGATACTTATATAACTATTTCAATATTTTGATATTAATTATAAGGTATTTGTCTTTAATAGTATTAAGGTTTATTAGGTATTTATAGAGTAAGTATACATTCATATATATAATAATTAGAACTTAAAAGAATTCAAAGAATTCTTCACGGTAGAAAGTCTTCTTAGGTAATATAATTATAATATAAATGAAGTCTATATAAACAATCATAATATAAATTTATAAAATAAGTCCATTCTTAACAATTCTTCTTTTAGTAGAAACATAATATATAAAGTTACTATAAACGTTAAACTAACTATCCTTTATAGTAGTCTTTTACTTGAAAACTATTATAAATTCTAATTGAGATAAGGGGTTAGTATTACTAATAAATAGATTACTAATAGAAATATAAAGATAGATTCTAGAGAAGTTAAATAGTATAAAGTTAAGACTATAATTAAAGTATTTAATGTACTACTTAAGATATTTATTAAATCTAGTAGTATTGTTGCTTGAGGATTATTATTTTTATACTATCTAAGAAAGATTAAATAGTATTTTGAATTAGTATATTAAGGTAGAATATACTTTATATATATTATTTAATATATACTGTTTTAAATACTTTAAATATTATACATATATATTAATAAGAACTAATTTCTATTCTTAATACTTTTAGTATAAATAGAAAGTATTATTATTAAGTAATAAGATATTATTATTTAATATTAATAATACTATTTCTAAGAAGACTATTTTAAATTTAACTTTAAATAAGACTTTTTATAAGAAGGGCTAATAGCTCGCTTTCTACTATAATTCTTAGTAGATATATGTTAGGAATAACGCGCTCTAGAGGTAGAGTTTGTACTAGATAAACCTTAGGTGCTGGCACTATTTCTACAGGCCTCGCCCCACTTAAACTACTTAAAATAAAGCATCACGCGGTACATATAGCTACATTTAGTTATATATAATATATACTAGTTTTTACTCCCTAATTATATATATAATAATTAAGAGTCTTATAATACTAAAGAGCTATTAGGTTAAAATATATATATTACGATAATTTAACATATCTTGAATATCAAGATGTCTACTAAAAACACCTTTCTATTAATCCTTAAGAGAACTAATTAGTAGCTTACTTAGTATAATATTTTTTAAATAGAAACTAAGGCTTTTAATTTATAGGATTACTTTAACCTTAAAGTAACTATATATTAAAACTTCTTTTTAAAGCTTCTTTAAAAACCCCTCTTAAGTAACTTTCTAAAAGTTAAGAAGTATTAATAAGTTGTCAAAATACTTAAGTTAAGTATTCTTATAAGTTCTACCCTTTTAGGGGTAGACTATAAGGAGGATTAATAATTCTTAATAGATATTACTTTAGAAATTTATATAAGTAATATTATAGATTTTATAAAGAAAAACCTAAGAGTCTATATAGCTTTCTATAGTTTCTATATTTTAAAAGCTTAGGAATACTAAAATAAGTATTTTAATTAATCTTATATAATAACCTAGATCTTTAGATATATAAGTAAAATGTTCTAGTATTAGTATTATAATATGGAGGAAGATATAGTAGTATAAGCTACTAATTTTTATAACTACTTTAGTATTATAGATAACTTATACTTTTAAAATACTACTTTAATATATTATAAAATATTCTAGTTTTCTAAACTTAAGTATCTTACTATAAAAGTAATAATTAAAATATAGTTTTAGAAGTAGTAAGATACTATATATAAGGTTTAAGTAGTTAGCTATACTCTTTTAGTTACTAGAGTACTTTAAGTTAATAATTTTATATTTTTACTAGTTTTCTTATTAATTAAACTTTATATATAGGGTTATATATTTATAATTTATAGTTATATAGATTTTATATTTCTAAATAAGGTTATTTCAATTATTATAGAAGTAATTTAATATTTCCCTAAAGCTTTTTTATATAGTAAGACTAGTTAGAATGTTTTTAATATTTCAGTAGAAGTTCTAGTTATTATATTAAATACTTAAAGTAATAAGGGATATTTTTAAGATTTAGATAAATCCTTATACTTTTTGAAGTATAGTCTAAACTACTTTTTAATATATTATTATTATATATATTTATAGTTAGTTTATAAGGGCGAGGTTCTAAATGTTTTAATTAAAGAAAGGATTAAGTAGTTATTTATTTTAGATTTAGATTTTTTGAGAAAGGTTTAGGGTTTTAGATAATAGTAATTATATAGTTAGTTTTCTAGCTGAAGTAGTTATAATACTATATAATAAGTATATTATAAAGAAGGATTTTAATAGTATTCTTTTTAAGATTTTCTTATTTTTAATTTAAGTATTTTAGTTTATGTCTTTTAAGATATAAAGTATTTTGTAATTTTTTAAAAAGCTTTTTTAAGAGACTATATTTAGTATAATATAAAACCTATACTTATTAAGAGCTATAGAGATACTAAGATTTTTATTATAGTTAGTAAAAATAAGAAAGCTAAGTTATACTTATATAATATTACTTTCTATACTACTCTAGCTACAAACCTTATCTCTTTTTAGTAGTTATAAAAGTAAGACTATTAGTAGGATATTAAACTAAATTATTTATTTTAACTATAGAGGAGTAATTATTCTGAAATTATAGCTATTAATATTTAATATAACTAGTAAGTTTTTAAATATTATATATTTTATAAGAAATTAACTACTTTAGTAGTATAGTTAGTATAGTATAAATTTTCTTTTAGATATTACTATTACTATTAGTATACTATAAATACTATTTAAAAACTCCTAAAAAGTAATAAATAGCTCTAGTACTAGTAGTTAGGGTATTTTAATAGAAAGTTTCTTAACTATTTTATTTTAGTTATATAAAACGTCTAAATTACTAATAGCTACTTAAAGTATAATAGTTACTAGCTTATTTAGGGGGCATATAAAGTTTATAATATTAGTAAAGTAAAATATAAGATCTACTATATAGAATATAAGAGTATTTTATATATTACCTCTAGGGAGTATATTACTTTTAACTTCTATTCTTATTACTAAAGCTATAATAGCTATATATTAGCTTTAATATTTATAAATAGAGCTACTAATTACTCTTAGGATTTTTATCTTATTAATTATACTAAAGTTATTATTATTAGAACGTTTAAGAATTTTATTACTTTCTTTAAGTATTAATATAATATTAATATTAAGGTTTTTAAATATAATAATAAGGTCCCTAAGTATAAGAGTTTAAAATATAATTTAACCTTTTAAAATATATATTTCAAGCTTTCCATTCTATATACCTAGGGCTAAAATAGAAGTATTAAATATATTAGAGTAATTATTAAGATATATATAAAAGCTATAAGGTATAGGAGTAAACTACCCTATGAGTTCTAGCTTAAAACCCTATAAGTAGTAGTATTTCTTTATAATTAAATACTAATATATTTTCTAAACTCGTAAATACTATATTAGAGGCTTTATGAAACTACTTAAAGGGATAATACTATAAGGCTAGATTTAGCTTATTTCTATACCTATAGTTATAAATATTTTATTCTTATTATAGATATAAAGCTTAAGTATAATTAGTTAGTATACTTCGAGAGGCGTATTTATATTAGTTTTTTAGTTAGCTATACTTTAACCAATTAATATTAGGTATAGAACTTAATTTAAAATAAGATTATAATAATATCTATACCTATAGTTATAAATATTTTATTCTTATTATAGATATAAAGCTTAAGTATAATTAGTTAGTATATTTTAAAAGATATGTTTTATTAGCTTTTTAATTAGCTATATTTTAACTAATTAATATTAGGTATAGAACCTAGTTTAAAATAAGGTTATAACAACTTATAATATTTCTTTTAATAAAACCTTTTTTTAATAAAAATTTAACTTTTCTATAAAATAACTTTAAATAGTTTAATTCTAATAAAGTTTCTTACTAATTATAAAAGTAATTAATTATAGTAGAACTATTTAAGGTTAGTTCTATTATTTATTTAAGTTTAAATAAAAAACCTAATAAAATAGTTAATATAATAAGAAGTAGTTATAGTAGTTTGAGGTTTTATATTTATATAGTAGTTATTCCTAAGTTTTATAAAATACTTTTTGAAATTATAAAGTTTGTATTAATAACCTTTCTAGAGTTGCTTGTTATATTCTTTTATAATTTTATTTATATAGATAAAACTATAAGGGGGTAAGGAGTTTAAGTATTTCTAGGGAAAGTTAAGTATGAGGGATAAATAAGGTATTATACTAGAGTTATTAGGAGATTTTTATTTAAAGCTATTTTTTTAATTAGTATTTTTTAGTTATTTTAAGATGTTTTAAAATACTCCTATTTATAGCTATAGAATTATATAAGTAGTTAACTAGAGGGGGTTTTAAAAGTTTAATTTTTTTAAAAATTTTAAGATATAGATATTAAGATTTTTAATAATAAATTTTAATTATAAAATGAATTAGATATTAGAGAATACTCAAAATATAAGGGAGTAGAAGTTTTTATTCTAGAAGTTTTATAATAAAAGCTATTATTATTACTTATATCTTATTTAGTAGTACTTATTTATCTATATATTAAAGTTATAGTAATAGTTAAAAAAACTTATTTTAAGAGTTATATTGAATTATATTTTTAAAATAAGATTAATAGGATTTTTATGAGAAGTTTAAAAATTTTAAAGTATTACTAGGTTTATACTTATAAGTTTAATAAGTATAAGTATTTTTTAAAAATTAAGGTTTAATTAGTTATCTATAGAAATTAATAGTTATAAGATAACTATAAGACTTATATAGTTATTCTAGTAGGTATATT
>QAPG01000380.1:0-23221 GCA_004366825.1 Colletotrichum spinosum
ATATTTAGAATAAGTACTTCCCTAGGGGCTAGTAATTTAGATATTATTATAGAAATGGGATGTTATAAGAGGATTATTAGATTTACTTATTTTTATAAAGAGAGGGGTAAAGAAATAGGTTTTAAGAAGCTATATAGGTTTTAAGAAGTTAAAACTAGAAATATTATAAATCTCTAGTACTAAAAGGTCTAATAAGGTTTAATAAGGTTTATTATATTTACTAAATACATTTTAATAAGTAATAATTAAAAGTATAAATTTAGAAAACTCTTTACAAAATACTATAAGGAATATATTTTAATTTAATTAGAATTTAAGCTTTTAGCATAATATTTTAATTTAAATCTTATAAAAATCTTCTAAAATGTTAATATACTCTTTAAAATATTCTAATTAGGGTATTAAAGTAAGGAAAATCTAAAATGCCTAGATAATAAGTCTTATAATCTTTTACTTTATATAGACTTTAAATATAGTTTCTTATAGTTACTTCTTCTATTATAATCAGCTTTACTAATTTATAATATAATAGTAATAGATAAGTTAACTACTAATCAGTATTAGTTAAATCTAGAGGGTAGTATATATTATATATAATCTTACCATATAAGTATAAACTAGTGTTCTAGTTATTTATTATTATTATTATTATATTATATAGTATATAGTATTATATAAGACTTTAGATCTATAGTATAGTAATTACTTACTAATTACTATATATTTAGCTATAGCTAGCGCTAGGTGCTTAGTACTTAATACTAGTAGGGTGTGGAGGGTATGCTGCTATATATATAGTAACACGTGTGGCTACTATATGCCCTATAGTATAGTGCAACTAACAATTAGATTAAATAGATTTATAAAATGAAGCTTTAAGATTTCATATACTATAAGTATAAAGTTAAGTAACATATGTAACTAATTATAATAACTTAAGAATTGTAATAGATTATCTTTTAAATTCTTTAATAAATTCTTCTATTCTATTAAATACCTTGAATAATGAAGATGTTTTTTTTAATTCAATAACTAGATAATCTATTAAAGTTTTATATAAATCTAATTATTATTAAGGAATATAAAAAATATAGTATGATATATTATTATTATATATAATGCTATATTTAGTAAAATAGACTATAGAGTTTATTAAATATACCTTTATGTATAATTTATAATTACAATTAAAAGTAAAACTGCTAAGAGAAGTCTAATTAATTCTATATCTTTTAATATTACTTCATATTATTATTATAAACTCTATTATTAAGGTATTAGAAGTCTCTTTAGATTTTTCCCTATAGAAACTTAGTAAGTTCGTATTATATAACTTTTTAATTATATTAATAAATAGGTTTTCCTAACAACAATATTATTAATCTTAGAATATATTATATATATATCTACTAATTAGATAGAAGTCCTTCTCCCATCT
Source organism: Colletotrichum spinosum (assembly GCA_004366825.1). Classification (NCBI taxonomy): domain Eukaryota; kingdom Fungi; phylum Ascomycota; class Sordariomycetes; order Glomerellales; family Glomerellaceae; genus Colletotrichum; species Colletotrichum spinosum. The sequence continues at coordinate 1,439 of QAPG01000380.1, forward strand.
CTTTATATAAGAAACTAGAGAATTCTTAAATTAATCTTCTCAAACTCTTCCTTAGGATTTCTATTAGAATTTACAAATTAATATGGAAAGATTTAAATATAATAGTATTTCTTTAATAATATATTATTTATAAATTAATAAATTATTGAAATAGAAAGGTTAAATAGTATCAATAATAATCTACATATTAATATGTAAAAGCCTAAAAAAACTATATATTAATCTCTTAGTATAAAGGTCATTCTAATTAAATAATAGCTTAGAAAATATAATATTTAAGACTTTCAAAGAAATCCTATTTAAATATAAATTTAACTCTCCTTTTAACTTACTTCTTGATATAAATATATTTATTTTATATAGTATTATCTAAAATGAAATATCTTCTTTAATTATATAAATATAAATACTTCTTAAATCTATTTTCAACTATACATATAGATTAATAATATTTGTTTTGAAAGATTTTATATATTCCTAATTTAGAAAAGATTACTAGTTGTTTAGAATTTAACCCGTAAAAGTATCTCTATTAAAGGTTAAACTAATTAAAATATTAGACAGAATTAGAAAACGTACTACTTATTAAAACTTACTACTGATTATGAATAGTTACTTTAAGTCTTAAATTACTTATATAAATCGTATAGCTAACTTTATAAAAGACTTATAAAAATAGATAGTAATATATATTAAACTTATGAAACTTAACAATACATTGAAAGAAGAATTCTAAAGTTTATTCTAGTAATATAAACTAGAAAGAAGTTTAGAAAAAAGGTTAGTATAATTAAGAAGGAGGAAATTAAAGATTTAATATTTTGTTAAATGAAAAGATTAGTTTAGCATTTATAATATATAGATAGATATTAATATTATAGAAGTAGAGGAAATAACTAAGGGATTTGAAGAAAAGGAAGTTTAAATAAATAATAAATTCAAAGAATCAAAAGAAAATAAAGATTTTGGTTACTTTTACTCTATACTTAGAATTGTATCTAAGCTCCTTACTTTATATACAGATTTAACTAGAAATCTTACTTAATAACAGTATTAATATTAATACTAGCTTATAATTAGTTAAAATAGTCATGAAATTACCTATTGTTATAGATAATTATACCCCTAGTTCTAATATTTGATCCTATAGTGGTAGAAGACCTCGTGGTAACATTCTGTATAGAGAGAGCCTTATTGAAGCTATCAGCTATATACGTTGAGAAAAAGAGAATTATTGTTAAAATAACATTAAATACCTTTATTGAGAAAATAGCTGAATAGAATTAAAAATGAAACTATAAATAGGATATGAAGATGAATTATCTTTAAATAATTCTAAAAAGAAATTACTATAAGTATAATTTCTTAGAAACCTTTGCGAAATCAAAAGGTTTTAGAAATCAGAAATCATTTTGCAACTATAGAATCATCTAATAAGAAAGAATAATTAAATATTATTTGAGACTATAATACCTTTTTGAGAAGATTATAATACATAATTCCATATATAGTTTATTATAATAAAAATACTATTTTATAATTATATTCTCAATAACTTATTCAAGTAGATAAATAGAACATATTTTAGTATATAAGAAATATTTCTAAGTCTTCTCTAATATAATAAATGTGAGGGAAATATTACTATTAATATATAAAATAAAAGTAGATATGTTCTTTATCTATTGATATTTTAAAGTTCAATACTTTTCATATTCTTCTATATTTCTTTATCTTCTATTATAATATATTAATACTTTATATAAAATGTTACTTATTCTAATTGATTAAAAGATAAATTATATATAAAACTATAATATAATCTATTCATTATTAATAAAGAAGGTAAAGATTTAATATTTTCTAACTATTCTAAAATATTTATAATCTATAGAAGTATATTAGGGCGCGCTAGTAGACCCCTAGTAAGACTACTACTTAGTTATCCATAAGATAGATATTTAGGGTATAATAGCTACAATCCTAGTTTAAAGAGTTAGATTCGAATATATTAATAATCCTATGTTTCTATTTACTCCCTATATAGATCTATTACTTAGGTACTAAATCTATCCTTAATATATTTAAATCTCTACCTATCTTTAGGGGTTCTAACTAGTAGGTTATATAGGGAACACTTGTATAATAGCAGTAGTAGTTCAGGCTCCTGTATTCATAGTGTCAATAAGGCTACTAATATTAAGGCTATCGAGAGACTAAGAGCCTATAGGAGGGGCATTAGTATATATATATAGATATAGAGATTCTAAAATATATAATATTAGTAAAGTTACTACAAAAGGCTATAGTATTGAGGCTATTAATAGAGGTATACTAGAGGGGCTTTAGTATAATACCTATATAGTGGATAACGAGATTTCAATATATATAGTATTAATAAGGTTATTATAAAAGAGAAATACTAAGGTAGTAGATAATAAGAGTTTGATATGTATAATACCTATATAGCTATAGTAATAATATTATTACAAGAGGAGTATATTAAAAAGGCATTAGGATAGTACTAATACAGTAGATATAGGATCCTAATATATACAATACTTATATAGCTATAGTAATAAAGTTATTATAAGAGAGGGATTAGTATAGTATTAGTATGGCTAGAGTGATAACTTTAATATATATAGTATCGACGAGGTTATTATAAGAGAGAGATACTAAGGCGGTAGATAATAAGAGTTCGATATATGTAATACTTATATAGCTATAGTAATAATACTATTAAAAGAGAGGCATACTAGAGGGATACTATGGTGATACTAGTGCAGCTAAAGTAATAACTCCGATATATATAGTATTAATAAAGCTACTACGTGAAGTTATAGTGAGGTTATTCTAAGAGAGGTATATTAGAGGGATACTAGTATAATACTAATGCAGTAGAAATAATAACTTCGACTATGTAGTATTAACGAGGTTACTTCTAAGGCTACTATAGAAGTATTAGTATATCTATATAAGTATATAGATATAGAGATTTCAGACTAAAAGCTATAGTAATAACGAAACTACCTCTGAGGCTACTATAGAGGTATTAGTATATTTATATAAGTATATAAATATAGAGATTTCAGTATATATAATCTCTATGAAACTATAGTAATAAGGCTAAGTAGAGGGATACTAGGTAAGTAAATATCTTGAAGTTTTCAAAATAGCTACTTTAGAATAGTTATTTTAAGTAGTTTAAAGGTATTTAGAAGTATATTATATTATTATATATAGTTATAAATATAAAGAATACTAAGGGGGTACTTTTAGTAATATAGAGAGTAGGTAGTATATTATAAGTATAGTAGATAATATATCTTTATAGTTAGAAGTAAGGAAGAAGTCTTTTTAGTATCTTTATAGTTAAAGTAGCTAGGGGGTAGTTAAAGTATAACTATAGTTAGAATATATCTAAGAAGCTAACGTTAGCTAGGTACTAGTATTAGGAGGCTAGATATAGAGCTTAGAAGGAACTCCTAAGTCCTAACTGAAGAAAGGGTATAAGAAAGTCGCTACTTCTAATACTTTATAGTTAGCTATAAAGCTTTAAAGCTAGGAAGGCTTTGAAGCTATAAAGGCTTTAAAGCTATAAGGGCTTCAAAGCCATAAGAGTATGAGAAATAATATAGCTAAGGTTTAATAGAAGGGTATTAGATAATACTATAAGAGCTTTAAAGTTATAAGAGTCTAGTTTCTAAAGGGGGAAATAATAGCTACTAGGAGGCTATAAAGCTATTTACTACAGATAAATATCATACTATCTATAGTATAACAGCTAAAATAGCTATATAATAACTAATATAATTAAAATAGTATAGAGAAAACTATAGACTTTATAATTCTTTAATATAGAGATTACTAGGAAGCCAGTAGTATACAAGAAGCTATAGTAATAAGAGGTTTCAACAACAAGAAGTTTCAATAACAAGAAACTAGTAGTATACTAGAAGCTATGTTAACAAGAGGTTATATTAATAAGAAGTTTTAGTAATAAAAAGCTAGCAGTATACTAGAAGTTATATTAATAAGAAGTTATATTAAAAAGAGTAACAGTAATAATAATAGTATATAAGAGCAACCCGCTTAACGTAGTAGTTTAACGTCTGGCTGGCTTTTACCGTTTTACGGCAAGAGCAGTAGGTTCGAATCCTGCGGCGGGCAACCGCGACCGGTGGCCTCATGCCTTCCGATTGTATAAACCAAATGTGGCAACCGCCACCAGTTGTTAGCTCTTGCCGACAGCTGTCAACGGCTAGCAACCGTTGACAGCTGGCGACAGGTGCTGCCAGCTGGCCAGCATCGGTGTCACGTGACTGCGATCCTTTAAAGAAGTAACCGCAACGGATGTAGGCCTATACGTACCTTCCGCATTTGTCAGCAATCATATTAACCAACCGCGTTATTACTGCCTGAGGTTTCCTCCATTTAAACGGTTCCTCAGAACCAGTATTATCTACAGAGTATATAAGGCAAGAGCCGACTATAGGGTGCAACTACCTTTAAAAGGACCCCGAGAGGCATGTGACTTTAAATAGATCAGAGACCTTCAATATAACTAAATATAGTATATAAGAGCTTTTAGCAATAAGAGCATACAAGAAGCTAAAGTAATAAGAAGCTATAAGTATAACTTTAAATAAGAGGGGGATTACTAGAAGAAGAATAGCATAGCAATAGCAGTAATATAAGAGAAGTTTTAAGAATAAGAAATTAGTAATATATAAGAGCAAAAAATGAAGAGCTATAATAATAAGAAGCTAATAATATATAAAAAGTTAGCAATATATAAGAAGTTTTGAAGAAATTCTACAAATAGTATTACTCTTCCTACTATAGAAATAGAGGTTTAATAAGAGTACTAGGAGTCTAGTTTAAATATATAAAAGGTATTAGAAAGCTAATAGAAAATTTAAGATATATATTATAGAGATATGGAGTTTTGAGATTTAGGAATAGTTTTATTTAAGCCATAAGACTATAAGGGTATAATCTATAAGGGGAGGGGGAATATATTAAAGTATACTAGTAGACCTCTAGTTAAATTACTACTTAGTTATCTATTAGAAGGGTATTTAGGTTATAATAGCTAGGATTTTAGTTTCAAGAGTTAGATTTGAATGTATTAGCAATCCTATATTCATATTTACCCCTTATATAGATCTATTACTCAATTATTAAATCTATTCCTAATAAAGTACAACATCTATTGATAAGTATACGAAGTAATTTAGTATTTAATTTAGGATTTAGAGTAATACTAATAAACAAACTCTTAAGTATTATTAAAATACTATGATTTTTAAAAGAATTTAGTTTCTTTTCAATATATTTTTAAAAAACTATTAGTTTCATTTCAAATTAAGAGTTTAATTATATTAATAATATTAAACTAATTAAACTTACCTTTTCTATTGATATTTATTATTTCTTATAGTAAGTTTAATATTTAAACTACTTCTTTTTATAAAAGTTAAGAAATTTACTTTAAATTTAAGAATCCTACATTACGATCTTATAATCTTATCAATATTATTTTAAGTGTTAATTATATATAGTCCCCTATTTAACTAATTTAAGTCTTAATTGATTTTACTATAAGTTATATAAGAAATACTTAGAATAAATATATATTCTATATATAGAACTCTATAATTCTGACTTCTTTTAATTAAAATTAGAAAGCTGTAAAAATATATCTTTTTCAAAATGAGAAGCTAGTAGTGATCTTTTGTGCTTAAAGTTCATATTTAAAGAGAAACAATTATAAAAGTAGTATAATAAATAGATACCATTAAAAGATTAAGATAAGAATAGAAAGATAAGAGAGTCATAATTAAGACTATATAAAATAATATCAATATATGGTTTGAAGGAATATTACATATTATAGAAATCCTCACTATCTGTATATCCCCTTTAAATATTAATACTAACTCTAATCTCTTAACTTCTAAGTAAATTCTTAAACAATAATTAGTATACAATAGGTCTAATGTAATAGAATAAGCAAGATTTAATAACTCTATTAAATGTATATAGTAAAGTTTCTAATTAATAAACTAAACTCTAACTTCTAAATTTGATTATAATAATATTATACTCTTAGTTTAATTAACTAATTAAATGAACTTATTACTATTATACTTCGTAAAACATTAATTAATAAATAAGAAATTAAAATAAGTTAATCTATTGCTATTTGTAGATATAAATATAAGCCAATCCTTTAAATAGACAAGGAAAAATAATTAGCCTTTATAAGAATAAATTCTGTTTCTTAATAGATAATATAATTATAATGTATCTTATGAATCTTCATATTAATATTATTAAGAATAATAAATATCTAAAGCTAGTTCTTCTAATCTTTCTTATACATATCTTATAAATCTCCTATGAGTTTATATAAAGTAAATACTCAAGAATTAGAACCGTCTGAGAGAATTACTATATTTTGAATAAAGAAAACCTTTTCTTTAAGAGGTTTAATCCTATAGATTATAATAGTTCTACTATGAATATTACTAATAGTATTAGCTTCTTTAAAACATATTTCATAATATTGATGAATTCTTCTATTGCTAATTATATTAAATCTTATATTAATTAGAATATTGATAATAAAGAAATATTTATTCTTTTTAAAAAAGAATAAAGAGAATTGTCTATTTATCTTAATAAATAGTATAAAGAATTATACAACTTATTATTTACAAGGGAAATATCAAGCATACAAGAAAGAATATAAAAACAAATATAACTGAAGAAAACTAATTATTAAGATTGACTTTCTATATTAAATACTTTTATAAAATTATACCTCTCAGATTATATTAATATAGTAGATTATATAAGATTATTTATATTTCACATTTCTTTATTTTAACTTTATTAAGATTTATCTATTTTTCTTTTTTATACTTCCTAACTAATTCATTTATTTATAAATAGACTTTTTTAACTTCTTAAATAATCAGAATTACTTGATTATAATTAATTATTAAAAGAAAGGTTTTAAGTAATAAGTAGTTATCATAGAATATGAAAAAAAGCTTAAGACTTTCATAAACCTTTATAAAGACTTCTTATTACAAATCATCGGAATTATTACGAAATAAGCAGTAACAGGTAGTTAGTACTACCTTTTTAAGCTAGGCTAGCCGTTATTTTAGTACCATAAATGCCAAAAGTTATTTTATTTAAATAAATATTAATATATAAGGAAAGAAAGCCCCTATGTAACTACTATTTACAGGTTTTTATAGTAACGGGGCGACTGATTATATAGCTATACATATTTATATAATCCCTAGAAACTATTCTATAACAATTACCCCTAGTTAAAAAAAAAGCTATACTTTTATAGTCCTACTTTCTATTTAGTTTGAATTATTATATTCTAAGTAACTACTACTATCATTAGCACTTACTATATTATTACTAATATAATTATTATTAGAAGTATTATTATTACTATAATTACTATAATCATCAGGCTATTATAGTTACTAGTACTTATCTTAATATTACTTTTAAGAATATTAGAGATATTATTATTAGAGTTTTCAGAATTACATACCCCATTAGTAAAAATAAGTCTCAAACTATTATTATTATCATCAGTATTATTATTATTATTATAATAAACCTAACTAAATAGAGGGTAGGTACTAATACTACTAGTATTAGTATTACTCTTACTTTATATAGAAGCATAACTTCTACTACCCCGTATTTATATAGATCGTATAGAAGTATAACTACTATTATTATTAGAAGTAGTATAACTACTATAAGTATTATGCGTAATAAGTAGTATTAACGACGTTAATTGCTATAGTAATTACCATAGGGAGAATTACTATAGTAGTTACTATAGCGTTAACTACTATAGCACTTACTATAGTTAATAAGTAATAATATTATTATTATTACCCCGCTTTTAAGCCGAAGTCTATATACTAATCTAGTTTATCTAATTAGTCTAATTAGCAATCAGATAAAAATAATATAATCAATAAGAAGAAATCGAGGAAAGAAATTATTAAACCTAAGGCTCCTATTTCTCTAAACTAACAGAAGGGGGTTCTATAAATAAAATATATAAAATAGGTGCTACTCTTTTTAATAACGGAATAGCTCTTACTTTATAGTACTTTTAGTAAAAACGACGCGATTAAGCTATAGCTTTATAATATATTATAGATAGCTATAGTAGCTTTATATTAAATACGTTATAGCTATAGTTTTATTACTTAAATGGCACGTCGGTTATATTATTATTTGTGATAAAATAAGTAGTAACAAGTAGTTAGTACTACTCTTTTAGGCTAGGCTAGCTATTATTTTAGTATTATAAGTAGCTAAAAGTTGTTTTATTTAAATAAATATTAATACGTAAGGAAAGAAAGCCTTTGTGTGACTACTATTTATAGGTTTTTGTAGTGATGGGACGACCAATTACGTAGCTATACGCGTTTACATAATCCCCAGAAACCATTCTATAATAAGAATTCTTTATAAGGCTTCTCTAGGATTTCCTATTAGATTTCCTAAAGAACTCTTAGTAAAATACCTTAGAAATCTAAATAGATTCTTTATAGAAATAGAAGAATTGTTAGCTTTCATATGATTATTTTACTAATATTAAAATATAATAAATTTACTATTTCTAAAATTACTATTATTAAGGAAACTACTATTATAAAAAACTTCTATTATTAAGAAGACTATTATATTTATAGTATTTATCATACTTATAGTACTTATTATACTTATAGTATTTATTATTCTTATAGTACGTATTATTTTTATTATATATATAAGAAGCGATTAGAGATACCTTTATAAAGATATACCTAAGTTTTAAATATAAAGATTATATTATGTCATTTATATTACTTAAGTTATTCCTAAGGTAAATATAGGCTTTTCTAGTTTAGAAACATACCCCTTAGAATAATATTCAAGTTAAAATCATATAGTTTAGAGATATATCTTTTAGGACTAGATCTTGAGTTATTTAAATAATTAATAGAATTAGTTCTCCTCTTTTTCTTAGAATATTATTATTAAGTTATTAGTATTAATACTATATTATTATCCTACTTTCTATAATATTAGATTCTTTACTTTTTAAGCTTCTAAATAGTTTTTTATACATTATTTAAGATAATTATAATCTCTTATATCTTATACACTATAGGTTACTTAATTTACTTTATAAAGAAATAATTATTATTTCTATTCCTTCATTTGTTTACAATTACTTCTACTTTCTAAGCTATAGAATTACTTTTTTATTTAAGAAGGATACTTTAGTTATTAGTATTCTTTCACTATTCTATCTATAGTTTAAGTAAAGAGATAGGGAAGATATTATATATCTAATAGTACTATTCTAGTAGATATACCTTATATACTTATTTCTCTACTTTCTTCGTTAGTAAGATTTTAATACATTTCAATATTAGTTTTCTATATTCAAATCTAAAGCTTTCTGCTAATAATTTCATAACTATTCTATAATTATGTGTATTGTTAATACTTTGAGTTATATATCTTTACCTAACCTTTATTAACTATTTATTAATATTCTACTATTTAGTAATATATTTAGTTAATATAAGTAACTTATTCTATAATACCCTATACTATTAAGTCTCTCTTTATTATCTGTTTAACCATTCTTACGTAGAACCTATGTAGTTTCTCTATTAATAAGTATTCAGTAGTACTATATTTACTATTATTATATATAAATGTAGCTTATTTTAGTTATAGTATTGAGATAATAGAAGGAGCTGGAAGCTTGCTTTCTATTATAACTATTAATAAATATATTACCTCCTGAAATACAATTTTAGCCTTCCTACTTCCTACTAACTACTATAGCTAGCTTATAGTTAATATAAAGTAAAGCTCCTTATAGTGATAATAATATGTATACTTATCCTATACTAACCTTTTCAATAATATATAACTAATAATACTTTCTATAATAACTTTATACTTTTATATCTTTATACTTTTATACTCTTATAGCTATATATATATATATCAAATATCTCGAGATATTTAATTACTACTGACTATAAATATTCTATTTAAATATCTATTATAACCTTAATATCTACAACCTCAATATCCTTATAATAAATTAAGTTTAACTTACTTCTAAAGTCAGATTTTATATTACTAATATAAACGTTCTCAACTACTATTATAAACTACCTTATAATCTCTATATAAATATAATAGAACTAGGCTTACTTATATTAATAAAACGTTTTAATATATTAATTAAGTATAACTAATATATAAACAATACTTATATAAGTATAAAAGGTTCTAATATAACTATATAACTTTTAAACCCCCTATAATTATATTACTATAATACTCTCAAGTATCTAGTAACTGGTTATAATAAGGTATCAATATCAAAGCATTATCTAATTAATACTTAGTTTCTAAAATTACTAGCTTAGTATAGTAATTTATGAAATGACTAGATAGTTTTCCTTTTAATATCTATAAATTACCTATTGATTATAACATATATAACAATTTCATTAAAGGTTAGTTTAATATATTAATAGCCTTAATCTTAGTAGTTATAGCTAGATATTTCTATACTTATCTTATAATTATCTTTTTATAAACAGTTGTATAGATTTTGAGGAACTTCTAATACTATTATAAAAGTCATAGAAATATAATAGATTAAAGAGTACTTGGTTTTTATAAATATTCTACTTCCTTCTATGTTTAAGAAATCTATAAAAGTTCTTAATTCTATCATTTTAGCAGTTACCTTTAACTATATATATTTAGTCTTAGCCTTAAGAAAATTCTCTCTAATTATTACTATGAGCTTTTCTGTTACTATAAAGATAAATTTGAAACTAGAAGTATAATTATCTATAACAATAAGTAATTTTACTACTATTGTAACTAGTTATAAACTCGCATTAGTATAAATACTATTATTAGGTAAAATGTATAATTAAATCTACATATAGGATGAAAAGCTTAGATATTATTCTAAGTACAAAGTAAAAGTAACTAAATATTATTGAAATAATAAACAATCTACTAGTAAAGACTTTAGAGTGATATTTTAATATCTAATATATTTATTTTATTTCAATATCTATTTATGAGTCCTAAACTATTAATAACTCTTATTTAAAAAGTGTCTTTACTATAAGTTTTTTTTAAAGCTAATTCATAAAGAATTTATCTTTATTACTCATAATACTTTCTAGAATACCAAATTAATATTTAACCTTTTTATCAAGTATTACTACTAGGTCTATAATGATTATTCTTTTTACTATTAAAGTAAATATTATAAGTTTGATAAACTTATTCATTATAATTAGATTAGTAATATATATATTATTATTTCTATAAGTAGTTTCTTGGAGTCCTATAATAACGTCTATACTAACTTCTTAAAATAGTTTTACCAAGATAAATAAAAACTATAACTAATTATATAACTTATACTTTAATATTCTAATGTCTTAGTAGATTTAATAAAGTATTATATAATCCTATATATCCTTAATTGTATTATTCTAATTAATGTTGTTCTTATAAAACCATAGACTTTATTAGGATTTGTATAGTTTATTTTATCTTTACTATAATATAAGTAAATAACTTTATATTTGAAAGATTGTGTATTCAATCAAATTCGTTTTGTTAGAAAGAAAGTATTTCTTTTATGTTTATTAAATAACCTTTCTAACTATTAGCTATCTTGTAGGTCCTTTCTATATATATTTAGTAGTTTATTATAAATCTATAGCTTTTTACTAATTTATTTACCATTTTGAAGCTCTTCTACAGAATATACTATTTTGTTCTTTATGAAACGTTTTAGTGTTGAATATAAGATATATTATATTAGAATGGTAGCCCTAGTTCTTTGTAGGTTCTTTTTATTTACTAGTATTTACTAGGTACTTTCTATTATCTTATATATCTTTCTATTGTAAGTAATTATAATGATTATTATTATTGTTATATTTCTAGTATTTTTAATAAAGTAGTATTTGAGGGAAATTAAATATCTTTTATTTCTAGGTATAACCTTTATACTAAAGTATCTTGCTTCTGTTAATATAATCTTAATAAAAGCTTTGACTAATTCCAGGTTTCTCTTAACTTTAATAACCCTCTAATAAATATTTACTAATAATAGTTGAGTAAGTTATAGCTTTTTTAGAAACGTTAGTAATATATTTTAATAGTTCACCTTTCCTTTATATAACTTAGTTTTTCAGATAGTTTATCTGTTCCATTAATAGCTTTAAATTAGTATTTTAAATCAAAGTTCAATATTATGAGTTTATAAATCTAATAGGTAACCTTTCTTTAAAAGTCTTATATGAATATTATATTAAGACCAATTGAAACTTCATAGTCTATTGAAATTATAAATGTCTTTAAGAATCTTAATGAATAGTATTCCTAATATTTAAGGCTTTTAATAATCGTTAGTAGTTCTTAGTAACTTATTCTATACTTCTATTCTATTTTACCAAGTTGCTTAGAATAATACGTAGCTAGTTATTATTAGCCTTTCTATATAATAAAATATTTGAGGTTACTAATCATAATATATCTATTTCTACTTTAGTATCCTTAATAATATCTTAATATTGGAGACTTATTATCAAGTGAAAAGTATTTTATACTACTAAGAATATAGACTTCATGTTTTCTAATTATATTAACACTTTCCTTCTTATTCTTTGTTTATAGAATACTATAAATAGTATTATTGTTTCTCAATAATTAGTAATAAAATTAAAGTAGAAGTTATAGAAACCTAGGAATATTTAAAATTCTCTAAATGTTTCTAGTAGCTTCTAGATAATAATAGTTTAGATTCTAATTAAGTCTGTTTTAATTCTTCTTTCAATAGTTTTATTATTCAGAAACCTTATCTTTTCTATATAAAATTTATATCTAAAGCATTTAATCAAAAGATATATTTTATATAATTTACTAGATATTTATAACAGTATTTTAATATAGTCCTTTTAAGTATCAATTATATATAATATAATATTATCTATATATACTATATAGTATATATAAATTAAACTAATAAACATATATTTATTATAATTTTAAAGGGTTACTGATATATAAGTAAAATTAAATATTATTACTATGTACTAATAACAATTATATTATATCCTAAATACTATTTTCTAATAATCTTCTGAATTAAATTTAATATAATATTAAGTATCTCTAAAGTTAGTTTTTTAAATCTATATTGTTCTCTAGAATGTATTTAAAAGCTTACTAATAAGTAGTAATAAGTATTAGTTCTTAATTATAACCTTATTAAACCTCTTATAGTTAACTTAGAAATATAGTATATTACGTATTCAGCTCCCTACTTAAAAGGTAGCTTTATAGAATGCTTAATATAAAGTCTCTATAAGAGAAAGAAAACCTAGTAATAGCCCATATATATCTCTATAGATAAATGTAGTAAAAAGGACCTAGTATTATAGTATTTAGTTTAGAGCTAATTCCAACTTAGAAATTATATATATATATATATATATATGATATATAAAATAATAAAGTAATAACTAAGTATGTAAACTTACTAGTATAAACTATATAATAGTCTTTATAGTAAATTATAGCTTGATATATTAGGAGTAGCTTTGAAGTATCAAACTTGCTATAGTAGTACTTATTATATTAACTTATACTAATTAGAATATTATTAATACATCTTAATAATACTAGCCTTATAGATAAAAAAGAAGGATAGAAGACTAGCTTTCTCTTTATGTCTTGATATATTCAAGTTAACAGTTATCTCTTTAATAATACTACTAATAGTAATAATAATGATAATAATAATAATAATAATAATAATAAGGACTACTTATTATTACTATACTTAACTCTTATGACCTTAATATAAATATCAATCTTATTAAGGCTATTTATGACTATAAGGATTATAACTATTTGAATAAAACTTGAAATAGATTAGTATTATATAAAAGTAACTTTACTACCCTTTTCAGTTTTCTTAAAATAGTGATAATTAAATTTAATTTTAAAATATTACTAATAGATAAAGTTATTAATATAACTAAGAAATATAAAGTGAAAAGAATAAAAAAGAATCCAGCGCCTGAAAGTAGGATATTTAGTAATACCTCTAAATATTTTAAATATATATCAAAAGTAGCTTGTTAGATACTACTTCATCTTTCTAAAAGAGTATAAGTATTAAAATCTACTTATTATAATTATGAGCTAATAGTTAGGATAGTTAGAATAAGCTAAGGTTAGAAATATCATACTATTATCTACTATCAGTATAATATTATTCCGTAATATTCGAAGACCTAAAGTAACTATAGCTATAGTAGTTAGCATAAAGTAGGTTGGAATATAAATCTTAGCTAGGTGCTAAATATTTTCTATATAAAGCGAAAGGCTTAACTTAGAAATATAGAGAACCATCTTTCTTCAAAATGAAAAAGATTAATATACTAGCTTTCTTTATAAATAACTATATATCTCTATTTATCAGATTCTCTATAATACATATTTCTAACTCCTCTAGCAACTATTTATTTAGTAAATGTATAGATTTATAGAGTAGTTTTGTATTTAGTTTTAAATTAATAGTATACCAAACATTTTTGAAGACTAGAATTAACTTTACTATAAGTTTATCAAATACGTTTACCTATTTATAAGCTTTTTAGAATTATCTATAATTATAATACCTTTATCTATCTTTCTAAATATTTCTATATAAACTTTAGGATCTTGTTTTTACTCATATATAGTATACAAGTAGTCTTACTATTATTAATAATCTTTTTAATAAATACTTCTAATTTAATAATAGATATTCATTTATAATACTAAGTATTTATCTACATATTTACTATAATACTTCTTTAGTTTACAGAATACTATTCTAGTAAGAGACTTCTATATTCTTTTAGCTAGTAAATAATAGTAAATAAGGCATATAACTTCTATCAGTAATTACCTCAGTTTCAAAAAGAATTAACTAGTACAATTTCCCGGGTTCTAATACCAAACTATTAAATCTTTCTTAAATAGACATAGTCATTTTAATTAGGACTAATCTTTATAATATAACTAGTTACTTATTAATAAGATTTACTTCTAAGTATAAACTTATATTTATTAGTATTACTTTCCTTTTAGTATCTTAGAGAATAATTGCTAAGCCTTGAGCTATTTCCCTTATAAAAACTAACTCTTTAGCTAAAATAAGAATTATTAGTTCTATTCTTACATTTACTTATTTCCCTAGACCTCTTTAGTATACAAACTACTCTCAATAGTTTAGACTATTACAGGCTATACCTAAATAACTAGCTAGAGCTATACTTAGACACTTAATATTAACCGTCTTATTTAAATAGAACTTTAATAAGCTTTAGACAATACTATGTATATAGATGTTTCCAAATATTTGTAAAGGCTTCTCTTTTCCTCTTCAGTTCTAAATAAATAGTATCTGAGGTTTTAATATATTAAGAATATAATTCTATTTATTATGTTGATAATATCGAATAGAATATAGCTTCTTATTAGTTAAGTATATATTTTAATCAAATAGAGCTTTTAGAATATAGTACTATATAATATATAAATGATTAATTAATACAAAGAATAATTAGAAAGTTTGAACCCCCCCTTAAATACCCTTATAAGTACTAATCCTATAGGTAAGCTACTTTAATAGTAACTATAGTATATTTGAAGTTTCTTTTACTAGAGGATTCATAAGCTAATATATAAATTAATAAGATAAGCTATTATAATACATAATGATTCCTAAGTATTTTTAATAATAAGTATTTCTAATTTATATTACAATATCTTAAAAACCCTTAAAACAATATTTATTAAGATATTAGCTTTTAGGATTAATAATACTATTACATTTCTATTAATAATTAATTATTAGGAGAAGTTTCTTTATCGTTATTATAGTTTTTAAATAGATAAAAAGAATATTAAATATCAATCTAATAGATTAAAGTTAAATTTAAGCTTAAGTATTATTTCTTCAATGACAACTAGGAGTACTTATATTTTGTCTACTCCTATTTAAGTTCTAACCTTTACTCAATTATAAGAAACTTCTATATAACTAGAAAATAGAAAAACCCTTATAGCTAAGATACCTATATGAGTTATTTTAATAGGACTTATTTAGGTTTTAATAGTTAGCTTTATACTATTACCTAATTATAGAACTTCTCATAGAAAGAAAATAAATATCTCATTATTTTCTTATTTTAATTTAAACAAACTATAATTGATATTAAAAGATATATATACTAAGATATAGTTTACATCTTTCTATTAGAAATTATATTATTCTTTTATTTTAAAGAACTACTAATTATAATTAATCTTCTTATTTCATATAGGTTTTAAATACTAAAAGTAAAAACTATAACTTAGACTTTGAAATCTATAGAAGAGATATTTCCTTAATTCTAACTAACCTATCATAAATATTTTATTTACAATATAAAAGATAATATTATAACACTTAGAACAGTTAAAAATCAATGATAATACTAAAGCCTTAATAATTCTTCTTTTATTCTTGATAAATACTTCAAATACTATTAAAATATCTATTAGTATTATAAATATAATAAGATTAGCTATATGTATTAGAATTACATAATATAAACAAATTAGAAAACTATTATAAAACTTAAGAAACTTATAAAGCTTATAAAATATATAAAATATATAAAATATATAAAATATATAAAATATATAAAATATATAAAATATATAAAATATATAAAACTTATAAATTATATTTAGGATACTTAGGGGAAAAGTGTTTTCCTATTTAGTAATAATAAGAGTTTCAAAATAAGGATAACTCTAAAGTAAAATGAGATTTTAAAACTAATAGACATAGAAGTAATAAGATAAAAGAATAATACGAAAAAGGATAAGTAAATAACTAGTAGTCAATCATTATTTAGATTAGAACTAATAGATATTATTCTATTGATACATTTATTATTAATATAAATTGTAATGTTTAGATTATTATTGACTTTTACTCTGTAATGATACTTTATCTTCTATTAATTAATCAATTGAAGAAATAGATGAAAGAATATACTATTAAATTACTACTTAATAATATTTAAAGAATAATTATTTCAATACTAAAGATTAGGGGTTATATATAGAATATCTATATTTATATTATAAATGGTTTCTAGTTACTTCTATACTTTGAATAACTATAAATAAAAGATACCTATATTATTTATAATACTAAAGCCTATTAAATAGCTTATAAAAGAAGTAAAATAATAACTTATTTAGATTATTAGGATAAACTGGTGTAACTTAAAGAGACTGAATCAATTTACCTATTCAGTATTAACCTACTTATACTCATATATTAATATATTATATAGTATAATAAAATGATATTAAGCTTCTATTGAATTATATCTATGAGTTTAATAGATACTTAGAAAGTATTGATTTTAAAAGTTGAAGTAAATTTAAAAGGTTATATCCCTATAAGTATTATAAAAGAAATCTTAGATTCCTTCTATTTAAATATAATATATTAATTACTCTTTAGTTAACTAGAAATAGATTGTAATGTTCTATTCATTCCTAATAATAAATAATAGAAATCTAAGTTTTATATAGAGATCTCTTTAGTAGTATATTAAAAGGATATACTAATAAGACCACATAATACACCTAGTAACTAGCTAGCTATAACTATTAAGGTATTAGAAAGAGGTTTTAGCTAAAGGATTATAATTTAGACCTTTGAAATAATAGTCTATATAGTAATATAGATTCTATTTATGTATATAAACCTTTCTTAATTAACACCTTTAGTTATATTCTTATACTTCTATTACTTCTATTTAATTTCTTAAGTAATTAGTATAAGTAAGAATATTAAGTAGTAATTACCTTTATAGAAAATAACTACATTATAAGTAGAAATTCAATAGAAATTTTAATAAATTTTAATAACTAAAACTTAACTTAGTAGAAATATAAAGTAAGACTACTAATATTTTACTATACTAATACTAAGAGTTAAATAAATAAAGTTGTAATAATAATAAAACAATAGTTCCTAGGGAAGATATTTCTAAAAAGAGTACTTCTTATATACTACTTAAGATAACTCAAGGCTTAATATTAATAAAGACCTTTACTAATAATAGATTAAAGAAGTTAACATAGAGAATATATTAGAAAACTTTGTATAAGATATATTTTAAAGAAGGGAATGCTTACTTTTTAATATAAAAACAAAGGGGATATTAACTTCTATTATGACTTCTAAGTCTAAATAGTTATTATTCTCTTGATAATTAATACTTAGATTTAATAAGTAATCCTAATTATTATTCCTATTACTATTCCTATTAGTATTAAACTTAGTAAGTATTGTAAGTAAGGTATTCAAAACTATATAATTCTAAATAGTAATATATTCAATATAGATATAGAAATAATAAGAAGTCTAAAAAGAGTAAATTATAATCTTTATCTAATAGTTAGTTGAATAATCAGTAGTATTTAGACTACTTAAAGATTGGGAAAAACTATTTTATATAACTATACAATAATAAGAGAAGAATTTATAACTGAAATAGGTTAATAATTAGGTTATAACTATTCAAAATAGTTACCAAATCTAATTAAATAGTATAATTAACTAATAAATCTAATAAGTACTTATAAAGCTACAATCTTTATTCTAAATAGAATAGAGAAATTATAGAGTTAGTTTAGAAGATAATTCTATTTAAGTTAACTTTATTATATTTATTTACTAATAGTATATTAACTTAGAAATAGAAGAGAAGTTATATAAATAGAAATTTAAAATAATATAATAAGAAGAGTATTAATTATTTATATAGTATTATACTAGATAAATAGTATTATATTAAAACCTAAGTATATCTAAATATAAATAGAATAAAAAGGAAGTCTTTATCTATTTCTACTAATTATATTTAAATTTGAAAAGAGAATTAGAGAAATTTAAAATCCTAATCCTAAAGGCTAGAAATATTATAATAGAAATTAAAGGATTATAAGAACTCTAAGAATACTATACTAGTAAACTCATATAAAATAGAAAATATAAATATTTATATATAAATTTGTAGCTTTTCTAATTACTCCTACTTTAATAAATAAGAAGATGAATAGAACTATTAGTTTTATTAATACTAAATAGTTAATAATAAGATACTAGCGGGTTAAGTAATATTATATTTAACTTAGGATAGAGACTTATATATATATTAATTATACTATACATTATAAAAATATATTTCTTATATAATAAGATATAATATAGAACTATAAATTATCAAAATAAGATTGATATTAATATAATACTAATAGCTACTTAAAAGTAGAATACTTTAGAATCTTATACTTTAATTTAAACTATTAATATTAACTCTTATATTAAAGAAGTCTAGGGAAATAAATCGGTATAAAGATAGAACTAATAATTCTCATACTAACTAAAAGATTAGTCTTTGTAAAGAAACAACTAAAAGCTTAGTAATTATCTTTTAATATATTAAAGATATAGAAATAATAGTAGATATAAATTTATATTAATGAATAGATCTTATTAGTAAGTAGCTAGCTATATTATTAAAATTAAGCCTAATTAAATTAATTATATCTATTTTAAAAAGATTTAACAGTTTAATATTAAAACTAGAAAGGATATACTAGAGGAGTTTTATATGTTTAGCCCCTCCACCTGGTAGGTAGCTTTATATAACGCTTAGTAAATAATCTGTATAATAGGAAAATACCTAGTTATATACTATAGCTTATATATATCCCTATAGGTAAATATAGTTAAAAAGACTTAGTAGTATAACTATTAGTTTAGACTTAGTTTTAATTTAGAAGTATATAGAAGCTTATAAGTAATAAAGTAATAATTAGATACATAAACTTATTAGTATAAGCCTCGTAATAGTTAGAGGGTTATAGCTTAATATATTAGTAGTAGCTTTAAAGTATTGAACTTACTATAGTAGTACTTATAATGTTGACTTATACTAGCTAGATACTAATAATACTACTAGTGTATATTAATAATACTGGCTATAAATATAAAAGAGAGTGACAGACTATAGACTAACTAACTATTTTATAATAATACTACTACTACTAATAATAATAATAAAAACTATTACTATACTTAATCCTTACAACCTTGATAAAAATATTAACTTTATAAACGTTATTAATAACTATACGAACTATAACTACTTTTATAGAAGCTTAAAAAGGCTAGTTTTATATAAAGGCGACTTGACTATTTTCTTTAGCCCCCTTAAGATAACTATAGCTATATTTAACTTTAATATATTATTAGAGGATAAAGCTATCAGTAGAGCTAAAAAGAAAAATTAAAGTAATAAAGAAGAATCTGGCGCCTAAAAGTAGGGTGTTTAAAAATAACCCTAAATACTTCGAATATATCTTAGAAGTAGCCTATTAAATATCTGAAAGAATATATATATTGAAGTCTGCTTGTAACTTATAGAGGTCGTCATTAGCTAATAGTAGGGAAGGTATAACCTAAGGTTGAATATATTGCAATTCAAAGACCTAAAGTAATTATAACTATAGCTATTAGTATAAAGTAAGTTAGGATATAAATCCTAGCTAGGAGCGAAATGTTTTCTATATAAAGCTAAAGACTTAGAAAGGTTATACTAATTAATGTTTTTCTTTATAAATTAAAATAGTTATTTATAGAAGTTATACTAGCTATTTACTAATACTTACTAATTAGAAGGATATATAGATTTCTTATTACAATAGTATTCTATAGGCTAAAGAAATATTATAATAAATACCTAGATAAATACTTAATATTATTAATAGATAGCTATTATGAAATTAGAAGTATTTATTTAAGAGATTATTAAGAATAATAAGATTACTTATATATTATATATTAATAAAGTAGGAGAGAATCTTGAAGTCTATATAGAAATATTTAGAAAAAAGAATAAGGTTATTATAACTGTAGATATCTCTAAGGAGTTTATAAATAAATAGGACGTATTTAATAAAGTTATAATATAGTTAGTCTTAATTTTTAAAAAGTATTAAATATACTATTAATCTAAAGTTAAGTAAAAAGCTATTTTATAGGTCTATATATCTACTAATTAAGTAGTAATTAGAAGAGTTAAAAGTATATATTATAAAGAACCTAGTAAATAGATATATATAGCTATTAATAAGTAAAATAAGTATATTAGCTTTTTTTATACTAAAGAAAAATAGTTCTCTATATCTCTTTATTAACTAAAGGGGTTTTAATAAAATTATATATAAAGCTTCATACTTATTATTACTAATTAGTAAGCTTCTAGATAGATTTTAAAAAGTAATATAAATTTCAAAGATTAATTTTAAAGATACTTATTATTATATTGAAATTAAATTAGAAAGTTACTAAAAGATAGTATTTAGAATATAATATAGTTATTATAAATATATAGTAATACTATTTACTTTTACTAATATATTAGTAATTCTTTAGATATATGTTAACTACATACTCACTAGTTTAATTAATATATATAATATAATATATATAGATAATATTATAATATATATAATAAGTATTAAAAAGAACTATATTAA
>QAPG01000381.1:0-23036 GCA_004366825.1 Colletotrichum spinosum
ATTCTAATATTATAAATATATAGATAGATAATACTTTTGACTTCTACTTATTTTAATTTAATAATAAAGAAGAACAAGAACTCTAATAAGTATAATTTATAATAAAGCTAAAGTTAATATTTATAATTAATAAATTCCTTATATGTGATAAAAATATAATAATCTTTAAAAATAATAATAATAGAATGTTTATTTAAAGAAATTAAAATAAGAAGATTAGATTTATTAATTATACTTCTAGTAAAAGAAAATTAGTATATATTGAATAGTAAGTATAAGAAGTATATATAACGTCTATATACTAATTAGAAATATGTTTTAACTTTTCTATTATCCTTAATACTAAGACTTAATAGAAGAAGATATTAAGAAATTTAATAAGTATTGTATATGATAAGTAACTTAAAATAAAGCCTAATATTTATCCTTATTAATATTAAAAAGATGAAATTCTATATTTTTATTAATAGATCTTTTATTAATAATAAAAGTATAATATTTTAGTTAGGATTTATTATTATCCTAAAGATAAAAAAGAATAATAAAAATAATAATACTTTTAAATTTAAAAGTAATATTATCTACTTTCCTTCTATTAAATTAAAAAAGTAAAAGAATAATAAAAATAATAATACTTTTAAATTTAAAAGTAATATTATCTACTTTCCTTCTATTAAATTAAAAAAGTTATATAAAATATACTAACCTCTAGAATTTATAGTATAATTATAAGAGTTAATATAAAATATATAATTTCCATTATTCTTAAGTAAGTAACTAAATACCTAAAGATACGAATAATACTAATAGTAATTTATACTAATTCTTACTCTTTCTATAAGTATTTTATCAAACTAAGTATTACTAAACAAATACTTTATAATTAATATTATAATATTTTAATAGTTATATAAGTAAAAAGAGCTTCTTAAGATTTATTAGATTAATAGTAAACATAATTTGATAAATAGTATAACTAAGGAATCAAAACATTAGACTTTTAAAGAATTTATAATAATAAATAAAGTAATAATATAGATAGAAGGATAGGTTATAAGAGCTACTAATAGTAATAAGAAGAATAAATAAAAGTAAAAAGAAAGTATACAGGATAATAAGAAGAAGGTAATAGAAAGAAAAAGGTATATTATAATAAGAGCTTAAGGCACCTAAGGTAGTATTTAATAAAAAGCGTATTCTTATAGAGAAATACTATTTATAGTATTTTTATAGTTTTGAGTATAATTAAAAAGATTTATATAACTAGAGGCGACTTTGTATTAATTCTACGTTTTATATTATTTTGGCATTTTATACTACTTTTGCATTTTATACTACTTTTGTATTTTATACTAATTTTAACGTCTTATATACTTTAGCTATAAAGGAGAGTATTACTAATATTAGGTTAAATATAGCACTAAAGTAGCTAAAGCTATAGTAATAAGTAGCTAAATAGTTAACCTATTTATTTAAACTAATAAGATTAAAAGGATTATTATATAGACTTTATCCTCATAATATGTAACATATATATATGCGCTATAATCTTCATATAGATATTACGAATAGAGATAACTAATTACACACTATTTATATAATTAATTAATTATAACGTTTACCAATTATAAACTAACAAAGACATTTAATATAACTAATAATACTAATTAGTATATATCTTAGAATATTATAATAATTTAATTAAATATATATTAAGCTGTATCTAATTATATAAGAAATAATTATACCTATATAAGTATTATTTGTATATTAATTTCATTTAATATGTTAACATCATTTACTAAGAAGAATAAGCTTGATCTTATAATATTTATATTGAGATTATAAATCAAGTTCTATTGATATTATTAAACCTTTATATTAATAATATAAACCTTTATTTTAAGAGTAAGTAGAATTTAGCTAAAGGGATATTAAGATTATAGATATTAATATTATAATAAATATTTTAATAGAGTATTTATAATTGATAGTAATAAAATATCTTTAGATATTTAAATTATATATAGCTATTAAGGTATAAGGGTCTAATGGTATACGTTATGATAGAAAGAGTTATTAGCATTTTATTATTAGAAAGTTGATATAAAATAAATATATTAGCTACTGTAGTTATAAGGGGTTTAGGCTTAGATTAACTAGGAGCTATTTAGAATAATTAGTAGAAGAATAAGAAGATTAAAGTTATATTTTTATAGAACTAGAACTATCTTTCATTATTACTATTTATATTAACATTAGTATTATTTTCAGATACTACTCTGAACAACCTGTTTCTCAATAGTTAAGAGTTATTTATTTCCCCCAACTCTTTACTAATTACTTATTACTAGTATAATAGATTATAAACCTAGTTTTATATTAATTTATCTCTTTGTGTTATATTCCAACCTATACTTACTATTCATATTAATATCTATATCTTTCTTAATACTTATTTAGATTATACTAGAAAATATACTAGTTAACCTTAAGCTTTTTCTTATTTATCTATCTCTATAAACTTCTTTTAACTATCTTTCTAGAGACCTATAGATTATTCCTTTTATACTTATCTTAACTAACTAATTGATTCTTCTTAGTTTTTAAACAGTTTAATACTAGATAAATCTATAAAGAAATTATATATGGTTTCATAATAGGTTTACTATTGAGTTAGTATAAATGATAACTAAATAATAGAAACTAAACATCTCTTATATTTTAAGTCTACTAAGACTTTCTATGAACTAGCTTTTAGGTTAATTAAGATGTTTATAAATTAGAATACTAAGTTTATTAAAACCTTTATCAATTAGTAATTTAAGTTATTTCTCATTTTTATAAAAAGGTATCTCTCATAAGATTTCAATCCTAAACTACTATAGATTATAAATATATTAATCTTTGAATTAACTATTAAGCTATACAATTATTAGTCTTTGAGTTGATAATAGTTTACTAGAGTTAAACTTCAAATATCTTAATTTTACTTTAGAATGTACATTAACCTTCTATTAAATAAACTTTTTATCCTCTTCAGTAATTACTTAAAAGTATAAGTAACTATAAATTATACTCGATCTCTAGGTTAAAAAGAACTTAGATTCATAGTATTTAGTTTATTTATATAAAGGTTTTACCTATTAGTGAAGATCCCCTTATAGATTTAACGAGGATTATTACTAGAATTCATATTAATAAGTTCAATCAAGATTTTAGTTATATATAGTTAAATTATAAAGATAGTCTTCTAAAAGTTATTAAGAATAATATCACTACTTCTTATATATTTAGTTATTTAAAGAAATGCTATACATTAATTAGCGTTTCTAACAAGTTGTCTATTTACAAGAAACTCTTTAATGCTATCTATAATATCTTCAAGTCTATTAGAAATATCTGAATAAAATTAAAGAATTTACGAATAATTCTTCTTATAATGACGTTAAATTATTAACTTAAGTTATCATAAATCATACTCTAAATAGTTCAGATAAAGCTATTAAGGTCTTTTTATTTCAATGATTTCGAATTCTAGATCTAATAAAACTTAGTATAAATTAAATTCTTTATTTTTCAATTTATCAGCTAAATCGAGAAAGAACACCTAGATTCCTTTAGTTAATTCTTTAACTAAGAAGACTATAAGGATATACTTTATAGCCTATATAGAAAGCTAGAATAGCTAGGATTATTTTGTATTATATAATATAATAGCTAAAAGCTACTTCAGGATAGCAGCCCTCTTGTAGCTACTACTAGTTAGCCTATTAAGCTGAAATCTTACAACTTATTAAAACCTATCTTTTACTATTATACGTTTTCTTATTAAACTTTTAGCTATTCCTTTATAATTCTTTAATTTCTACTTCTCAAGAGAATGAAGCTAGGATTCTAGTAATAGTTGTATTAGAACAAATAACTAACAAATATATAATATCTGTAGTAATATTTATAGTAATATTTCAAATAGCTGCAGCTTCTATAACTAGTAATAAATGTATAGTAATATCTATACCACTTAGACTTCCAATAGTGGCTACTATAGTAATACTTATATATATCTTTGAATATTAATCTTCTTTTATAGAGATAATATTAGTATAGCTATCTAGTAGTAAAGGTATAGCAATAATACTATTAATTCTAGAAACCTCTAATTATAAGGATTATTTAAAATCTTTTAGTTATCTTTATAACCTACTTTATAAAGATACTATCCTACATAGAATTAAGAATTAACTAATAGCAATTTCAAGTAACTATATTCTATAGCTAGAAACTTCTAATATATATAAGATTTAATAAGCTATAATAAAGATTTTATATACCTTATAGACTTAGTAGTATAATTACTACTATATATTATTACTTCACCCTATATAAGCTGATTGTATAATATTTACTTATTACTCATTAACTAATCTTATATTATAAATACTACACCTATATAGCATACTTTATATATTTTAATATATAAGCTAACTACTACTAAAGTTCTATACTAAGTAATTAGTAATTTATAAAGCTCTAGAGATCCCTATAGAAACTTTAAAGCCGTATATCTTTATATTTTTCTATTACTTGAAAGTTAGATTATAATAGTATTTATAGTATTAGAAGTTTAATGACTAAGTACCTAGAGCTATAGTTTGAATAGCTAAGTATTTCTAAGAGATATTATAATCCTAGTAGAAGGCGTTTAGTAGTATTAAAGAGAAGGCTACACCTAATATTGAAAAAGCTATTAATTTTAATACTATTAGAAGTCTAATATCTAATTACTATAGTAGGAATATTCTAAAACGAATTCTAAAGTAATTAGAACTCAAGGCTTCTTTACGTAAAATATATAATAAGTTAGATTATATTATAACTACTTATTAGTATAATAAGTATTATATGAAGTTTAGTTAGAAAAACTATTTTATAAGGTTTTATTATTCTAAAAACTTTACTACTAATAAGATATTGGAAGGTAACTTATAAATAGTTCTAAAAGAAAGAGGGTTAAGCTATTTTAAAAGTATTCCTAAAAACATAATACTAAAGGTATACTAGAAGTATATTAAGGGGACAATCTAACTAAAAGATTATTACTATAGTTAGTCTAGAGAGAGTAGTACATATACTATATATATAGGCTTACTAAAAGTATTTTAAGAATACTTTAAAAAGAGTTCTTACTAGATATTAACATTATAATATACCGAAATGATATTATTAGTATACATACTAACACCCTACTATTAAAAAACCTTAAAGAACTTTAGTATAATAAGATAAAACTAGATATTTTAATTTTTACCTAAAGATTTATTCTAATTAACCTAATCTACTATTATATACTTCATAGTCTAATTAGTTATAAAACAAGATTAGACACCTTATCTTTTACCTAAAAAGCTTTTTCCTATATATTAACTACTATTTACTACTATTATTTAAACTATTATTCTATTATCTTAACTATTATCTAAACTGCCAAATAGTAAGTAACTAGCTAGTAAAGCTATTTCTAGTATAAAAGTAGCTATATAGTATTTTATAAAGATTAGGGGCTAAGGCTTATAAAGGGAAGATAGTTATAAGAATATATTTTATAATTTATATAAAAAGCTAAAATAGTTAAGTTATCATATATTATATAATATAGTAGCTTAGAACTACTATAAGATAAAGGCTTTTTTATAACTACCACTAATTAGCTTATTAAATTAAAGTCTTATAACCTATAGGAACCTACTTTTTACTAGTATACTTTCCCTTACTAAACCTTTAGCTATTCCCTTATAAAAACCTTAAAAAGTATAATTATTAAATATTGTATTCCTAAGATTATTAAAAACCTTTAGGAGAAATAGAAAATCATTTTTATAACTATTATAAAAAGAATAACTATACTAAAACAGCTATTTTAATTTCTATTCTATAGAAACTCTTATTTAAAGAAACTCTAAAATTAAGAAGAATCCTTTTAAGATTTATAAAAAGAAGAAAGATAAAAATAATAAAACTAATAATTTAGAGTTAATTAATATTACTTTAGTTTGAAAAAGAATTAGTTAGAAAGATTTCTAGTAATATAACTAAACACGTTATATAATTTAATTATAATACTAAAAGGAAATACAAAAAGATAGAAAGAAAAGTATTAAGTTAGAGATATAATACTAATTTCAATTTGTCTTAAAAAGATTATTATTAAAAAGCTCTAAATATTTTAATCTCTAAGACGTTTTAATAAAATAGAAGTTCTACTAAATATATTATAACTATTTTATACTCTATCAATACTAAAGCTACTATTTATATAATTAAAAAGTATAGTTTTTTTATTAATAAAACGAAGGCTTCTTTACTAATTAAATAGAAAGATACTGGAGAAATTACTTTAACTCTAAAAGGTAATTTAAAGATTATCTTTAATAATATTACATAATTCTTATGAAATATTTATTACATATCTTAACTAAATGTCAATTTATAAAGTTAGTTTAAATTTAATTTGATAAGAATATTGTTTATCCTATTTATTAAACCTATATATTATAATCTTAAAAAAGATGAATCTTTATTTATAAGAACTAAAGTTAATAATATCTATACATTTAGAATCCCTATTTATCCTAAGAATTTAATATTTTATCCTTATATTATAAGTATTAATAACTTATAACTATAATATAATAGAATAAGTTATATTATATAAGTAATACTACTAGGTTAATTAAGAATATAATAAATAGTATTAATTATAAGTATGATAAAGATAACAAACTATCTATTTATAAAACTTAACTTAAAAGTAGATTTATTAATAAGATTAATAGTGATTTTAACATTCTTGAGAAGTTTTAATATTTTAATCATATTAGTTTAGACTTATATTAACCTATTATACTAGATATTTATAGTTATTTTAAATATTTTATCTCACTTATATATAGGTATAGTAAGAATATCTAAGGAAAAGTATTAAGAAATAAAAGTTCTAAAGAAGTTATTTTAGTTTGTAAAGAATATATTAATATAACTATTAGTAATAATGGTAATAACAGAATTAAGTAAATAAATATGAATAATAGCCTTGAATGAAGTCTTCAATAATTAAATAACATTATTAATTCTAATATTAGTATTGTTTATAATATAAGATTATATTATAAGAATAAATTCGATAGTTTAATTAAAAGAAACTATAAGAATTATAATTAATAAAATTAGACCTCTTTTCTTTAATTCTAGTTTACTTTTATATTTCTTAAGATTATCTATATTAACTTCTATCTATATTTATAATAAAATATTATTCCTATCAAATTGAATCTTTATATAAATTAAAACTTCTTTACTACTCTAGTAATAGTATTAGCAAACTCTAATATATAAGAATAGGAAAAACTAACAGCTTACTCTCTACTATAGCTATTAGTAGATATATTACCCTTTAAAATATAACTATAACCCTCCTACCCCCTACTAAGTATTATAACTAACTTCTAATTAATCTAGAATTAAACTTCGTATAGTTATGATTAGTATACTTACCTTATAGCAACCTTTCTATATCTAATAAATAATCAATAACTATTTATATTATAGCTTTATATTTTTATACTTTGAATTCTTATATTTGTATAATTATATATAAGTTAAATGTCTTAAGATATTTAATTACTACTAATTACAAATGTTCTATTTAAATATGTATTATAACTTTAATATTTATAATCTTAATGCTTTTAGCTAAAGTCTACTTATTCCTGAAATAAAGCTTTATATTATTAGTATAGAGATTTGATATTATTAATATAAACTAATTTGTAATCTCTATATAGGTAAAATAAGATTTAGCTTCTTCTTATTAGGAAACAATCTTAATATATTAAGTAAAACTAATATATAAATAATATTAAAATAGATATATTCTCTCCTAATATAAATAGTATAGCTTGAAAAGCCTTATAAGTATATTATTATAATATTTTAAAATGTCTAATAATTAGTATTATAGTAAAATATTAATATTAATGTATTATCTAATTAATACTTAATCTATGATAGTATTAGCGTATTATAATAATGTATGGGATAGTAAGATGATTTCCTTTATAACATCTATAAATTACTTATTAATTATAATATTTAGGATGGGTTCTCTAAAGTTTAGTCTAATATACCAATAGTTTTAGTTATAATAGTTATAGTTCTATATTTATATAAATATTTCGTAACTTCGTTCTATAGATAGTAATATATATTTTAAGGAGATTTTATTTTTATGATAAAGATTATTAAATAGTAATAAATTATAGAATACCTAGCTTTTAACACTTTATTTTATTTTACTTCTAAGAAATTTTAAAAGTTCTTAATTTTATAACGTTAGTAGTTACTTTTAGCTGCTATAGACTATTACTAAAAAGGCTTATATTACTATAAGGTCAAATATTAGAACTAGAAGTATAATTATTTATAAACATTAGTAATATTATTACTAGTTTTACTAGTTATAAGCTAGTATTAGTATAAAAACTATTATTAGGTAATATTTATAATCAATATATATATAAGGTAAAATATTTAGATATTATTTTAAATTTTAGGTAAATGTAACTAAATAAATTGAAAAGTAAAAGTAAATTCTTTATTAGTAATATAAAAATATAAAATAATATCTATTACTTTAAAATTAAGAGTAACTATTCTAAGCAATGTATTCTTAAAGTAAAAAAAGTATTATTATTTCTTTTAATTATAATACCTATTGAGTTTGAAAGTTTTATTTTTGTAATACTATTTAACTTAGAAATATCAATATTCTTAAGAGCTAATTTGATTCTTAGTAAAATGAAATGTTAATTATTTTTAATAAAATTGTAACTATTAGGTCTAGTTAATTTAATAAAAGAAATAAGTCTAATTAGTTGAACTTTCCTAATTCGTTTTAAACTCTAATTTTTATTTAGTCTAAGAAAGGTTTTAAGTCTACTAAACCTTTACGTATTCTTTCCTTCCTAATAAAATCAATAATAGTAATAGTAACTTAGATTTTTTCTTAAGTGAAAAGCTTAATAGTTTTTTCATTATTTATCTTAATAGGATTATAGGTAATATTAAGAATTTTAATAAAAGGTTAATTATATCTATAGAGATTTCTTTTTTAAATTTAGAGATTGAAAAGGATTATAAATAGTATTTATATAAAAGAAGTATATTCTTCATAGTTAAAGATTATTTTTCTTTAGTTCTTTATACTAATTATAATTAATATAATTATTATAATAATTTATTTATTAATAATCATAGTAGTTTCTATACTACTATATATATATTATTAGTTAATATTCTAGGTAAACTAATTATAGTCTTTAAGATTATAAGCTTTTAATTTAGTAACAATGTAGCTAAAGTTAATTTTATAGATGTTGTAGATATTGAGATTGCTTTATTATTCCTTAATCCTTCTTTTATTAATATATTATATATCTAGCTTCCTATCTAGTAGGTAGTCTTATATTATACTTAGTATAAAGTTTCTATAAGAGAAAGGGAAACTAGTAGTATACTATAGTTTATATATATCTCTATAAGTAAATATAATAAAAAAACCCTAGTAGTATAATATTAAATTTAGACTGAGCTTTAATTTAGAATTATATAAATACTATAAAGTAATAGAATAATAATTAGATATATAAACCTATTAGTATAAGCTATATAATAATTCCTATAGTAAGCTATAGTTTGAAATATTAGTAGTAGCTTTAAAGCATTAAACTTATTATTATAATACTTATAATATGAATTTATACTAATTAGTGATAATATTATTAATATACTTTAATAATATTAATCTTATAGATAAAATATAATAATAGAAGACTAGCTTTCTCTTCATCTTATAATAATACTACTACTAATCCTAATAATAATAATGATAGTAATTACTATACTTAACCCTTATAACCTTAATATATATATTCATCTTATTAAGACTATTAATAACTATAAAGACTATAACTATTCTTATAAAGATTTAAATAAGTTAGTATTATATAAAAATAACTTTACTACTTTCTCTAGTTTTCTTAAGATTATAATAGCTAAATTCAACTTTGGAATATTACTAATAGATAAGGTTATTAATATTATTAAGAAGTATAAGACAGAAAGAATAAAAAATAATCTAATACCTAAAAGTAGGATATTTAATAATAACTCTAAATACTTTAAATATATATTAAAAGTAGCTTATTAAGTATTACTTTATTCTAAAAAGGTATACATATTAAAATCTACAATACTTATTAGCTAATATTCAAAAAGGCTTAAAATAGTATTATTAGATAAGATAACTTAAGGTGAGAGATACTATATTCTATATTATTAATATAATAGTATTATAATTTAAAGACCTAAAGTAACTATAGTTGTAATAGTTAGTATGGGGTAAAATATAATATAAGTCCTACCTAAATACTAGATATTCTTTATGTGAAGCGAAAGGCTTCTCTTTATTAATAAGAAATAATAATATTAATATACTAAGGGGTATATAGGGTTATAAAATAAAACCTAATAATTAGATTTTTGATGATCTGATATATAATATTAAGTAGATTACTTAAGTCTTTAATTAGTATTCTAATATTAACTATTGAGAGACTTTTAATACTACTTATAAACTATGAAATTATAAATATATACTTATTATATCTATTTATTATAACTAGATTTTAATTTAAAATAATACTATAACCATATTCATTTATATTAAAATAGATAAAAAGATATATATTAGATTATTTACCAGCTATATATATAGTAAAGATTCTAGTAGTCTAGTCTATAGTATTAATTATAGGAATTAGTCTTTTAAATATTTTGTAGGTTATTTTAGATAGGTTAAAATAGAACTTAGTATTATAGTATATATATTATAAGTTATCTTTATATAAGATTGGTTTTAAAGTATCTCTTTAATAAAGGAATATCAGTACTTAATAGTATTCTAAATAAAAGTAAATATTTAGCTATTTTAATGTATTATATTAATAATATATTATTAGGAGCTATTAATCTAACTCTCTCAGAATATATTTATAGTAATTTAAGAAAATATATTAAAATGTAATATTTAGAAGAACTAAGGATCTTTTTAAATAATGACTTTTTTATTGATTATAAACATAAACCTATAGAAATAGATTAGCTTAAATCTACTAATAAAATTATTATTAAGTTCAATGAAAAGAATATCTATAGTTGTAATATTCTAATAGATAATAAAGTTAAATTCTATATTAATAAGAATAATACTTTAGAAGGAGTAATATTAGAATATTAAAAAGAAATAAGAGCTTTATAATATCTAGCTTTAAAAACTAAGCGAGATATTATTCTAATTATTATTACCTACTTTCAACTCTCTTTGGAAGGTTTTAAGGAATATTTTATTATTTTTAATAGAATATAGGACAATTGAAAAGAAAGATTTTAACTATAAGTTAATTTATAACTATAGTAATATTGATCTTTTCAATTTATTTGAATTTATAGATTTAGAATAGACTAGGGATCTTAATAATAGAATATCTATTTTAGCTTATATTTTTGATTTAGCTATTCATAATATTATTCATTGTAGCTTAGCTATAAAAGAATAATAGCTTTATCTATTTATAAATTTAAATATATAGTTGTTATAGATATTACTAAAGAAGCTATTTATTGATATAATAATTCTTATTGTATTAATAAAACTAGAGAACTTAGGGCTATTTATAAGCTAATTACTTTTATAAATAATTAGTAAGTTAAAAGGCTTACTAAAAATACTGAATTCTATAGAAAAGCTAAGTATATGAATATTTATTATTACTATATTAGAGATCTTATCTAAGAAGATGATATTAATCTTTATTATATAAATATAAGTAATAATATTATTGATTTATAAAAGAAGCTTCTAAGCTAAGCTAAATCTAATAATATTCTTAAGAGAACTTTATAGAATAATCTTAATATTTAAGTTTCTTATAAAAAAAAATTTAAATAGTCAATTGTCTCAAGATTAACTATTTGTTTCAACCTTTTACTAACTTTAGGCTTTCCTGATTTTCTTTATATCTTTACTTTATTTTTAAGTATTCTCTTTTAAATTCTTTTTAGGGTTTAGGTATTTTAGATTTTATTCTTTTTAAAGATTTCTCTATTCTTTCTCATATAGTATTCAGAGCTTTTACTGCTTTTGAAGCTATAAAACATTTATTAATTCTATATACTCTTAAGGAGAATATTAGAGTTCTAATTACTTAATTATTATTTATATTTATCCTTATAACTTACTTTTAGTAAATAAAAACTTAAATATTCTCTATTACTCTTATAACACTATACTTTGAATTTATTGTAAAGAATTCTTAATTAGAGTTAAGGTTATACTACTTTTACTATTTATACTTTAACTTAATTAAACTGCAATACTAGAATATATAGTAAATAGACTACTTAGTAGCTTCAGTAGAGTAGAACTAAAAGCTCTATATAATATAAAGTTAACTCCTCTAAAAATAAACTCTATTTAAATATTAATATTATAAAACTTCCTATTTCTTATAAAACTGGAACTTCTTATTATTATTACTATTTTATTAATATTAGTACTTTTTAAATATTATTCTAAATAACTTATTCTTTAATAATTAAGAGTTGTTAATTTCTTTTAACTTTTTACTAGTTACTTATTACTAGTTTAATAAAGTTTTTCTTTATTATAGAGTTTCTTTACTAAATATTATATAAAGTTATCTATTAAGTAAGAGGGGCTGATTATATAAAATACTACTGTAAGTTATATGAGAATTATAATAAGTAAATACTTACCTTATATATAAAACCTTATACTTTTTACTGTTTCTATTATAACTTTGAAGGTTATATAAATATGTTATATTTATAATAAGAGCTAGTAGAAACTTATCTTTCTAAATAGTAATATAGAGAATCTCTATACGAATAATATAAATATATATATTAAAACTACATAAACTATAATTTATTACAAAACTTTAAGTATTATAGATACTAGAACTATTATAAATACTTAAATAAAGAATTAATATATCGTAGTAATTTAAGACTTTAGGATAGTTTGATTATATATAGTATAACGATATAAAAGTATAAAGATATATAGATATAAATATTTAGTATAATTGTTAAAAGATTAATAAATATTAATTATATAAATAGAAACTAATGTAAGATAATTATACTAGTTACTATAACTATTAGAAGTTTAATTTGAAATTAATTAGAATATAGTTACAATATTTCATCAATAGTAAAAGGATTAAGATCATATTTCAAAAATAATTCAATTTTTAAGTAGTTATTAAAGTAAGTCGGGTAATTGCTTTTGTTTTATAAAATATATAGTTATATAAATATAAATATAGTAATTATAATTTTAGTAGTAATTATAGAATCAATAGTTATCCAGTTATCTTTACTTTATATTTAGAAGAAAGCTTAAAGTTTTTACTTTATATATATATTTAATTTTAGATATTACTTTATAATAGTATTTCTAATTATTCGAGTTTCTAAATAATTAAAATAATACTGAAAATAGTAATAAGATTATTTTCTATTATAGATAATTATACTTCTAGTTCTAGTATTTATTTCTATAGTTATAGAAGACTTTATAATAATAAACTTATAAATACTTACCTTATAGTCTATATAGTATATCAGAATAACTATAATTCTTATATAGATTATAAACTTTATTATATAGTAGCTTTAAGTTCTTGTATAATAAATAGCTTCTTATAACTACTACTATTTAGCTTACTAAGTTGAAGTCTTATAATCTATAGATACCCTTTTCTACTATTTATCTTTTGTTTATTAAACTACTTATTTGATACTTTAATAATTCTTTTATTTCTACTTCTTAGGAGAATAAGACTCAGATTTTAGTAAAGGCTTTATAATAAATAACTACTAAATACTTAAAAGCTATAGTAGTATTTATAATTATATTAGGTATAGTAATATTTAAAGAAACCTTATAAGTTACTAGTAAGTATATAGTAACTTCTATATTATTATAATTAATATTTTAGGTAGTAGTAGGTTCTAAAATATTTAGTAAATATATAGTAACTTCTAAAGTTACTAGGAAATATTAAGCGACTTTAATAACTACTAGTAAGTTAAGTAATTTACTAGCCTATACAATACTACTAATAGTTATACTACAAGAAGTAATAATAATAGTTATTTTATTAATATATATATACTTATTAGATTGAGAGAGATATATTTTTGGTATATATTTTATAGACTAATATTAATATACTCCTATTAAATATCTAGTATTTTTATAGCTTCTTAAGTCATTTGAGATTTAAGAATAATAATATAATTAATTTAATAATTAGAAGTCTTATATATATTATAAAAGAACTATTCAAATTAGAATCCTCTTAAAGTTTTAAAGGGAAATATCTACTTCTTATAAAAGGATTACTTTAAATAATCTAAAAAATTAAGTATTCTAAATTAATTACAATAAGTTTCTATATTAGTTCTTTAACTTCTGGGATTTCATAAATCCCTTATTTTATAATAAAAGTCTCTTAAGAGAATTTAATATAAAATATATTAAGCTTATTATTAAACTAAACGTCTTTAAGATATCTAACTATTTAATAAGAATTTAATAGTTATTATAAGTTTTATCTTAATTCCAAGTTAGAATTCTTAAGGTTAAAGAGAATGTTAGAATTATTCTTACTAAAAGAAGTACTACTTTATAAATTATAACTCTTAAGTATTCCTTAATTATAAATATTACGTTTTATAAGAAAGGATGAATTGAATATATCTTTAAATGAGAATATATTATAAGAGAATAAAAAGAATATAAATAATTCAGGAATCTATAAGAAATATTATTTCTCTAGATTTCTTAAAGTATTCTTATAATATAATAAGGAGTTTTAATATCAGATTATTTGAATTTAAGAGTTATATAAATTATAGTAAGATAGAAAGGAAAGTAGAAGTAATTATAGAATACTAAGTAATACTTATAAAACTTATAAAAAAGCTAAGTTTTAAGAATACTATAGAAATTTAGATTTCTTCATAGAAAAAAGTTATTTTTAAGTCTTTTAATATTAGAATTCTAAATATTTATAAACTTACTATTTAGTTTATAAAAAAATATTATAATCCTTATAAATATTTAGATTAAACTTTAGACTTTTTTATATTAAGTTATAATTTCTCAGACGGTTAAAGATAATAATTTCATAATTATTAAAGTTATAAGTCAGACCTACTTCTTTATTTTAAATTATAAGATTGTTTTAGTAAAAGTTAAGTTAAGAAGGATATTTAGTCTTATAGATATTGAGATAAATAATAGAAAAGTAATAGAGAGATTGTTTCTTCCTATAAGAAATTAAAATTAATATTAAGTTTAATAGGGGAGAAGTAATTCTAATTAATATAATATTAATAAGTATTATAAATAAGATTTAAATAATAATAAGCAATATAGGTTAAATAGAAGCTTTAGCTATAGTATTTATTAAGTAAGATATTCTCTCTTAAAATATCTCTATTAATAAAGAGATTTAATATTATATTTAGAAATTTAATTTAGAAATCTTAAATATTTTAAATAAAAGAATAAAGTTTAATATTTATCTTATAAGATATATAGAGAAGATTATAGATTTAGTTTCAACCTCTTAACTATATAGATAATCGTATAATATAATACATATAGCCCTAATAGGTTTAAATAAACTTTATACTTTTATAAAGTTTATGATTTTAGACTTAAGATCAATAAGATATATTTTTGATAATATAAAGTAATTCTAAATCTTTTTAGAGTTTTCTATAAATAATTACTTTTAGGCTAGAATTTAAAAGAATCTTATTAAAAATATAGTATTATAGTAATTATTATTTAAAGTTCTTATAAATGTATAAAATTATATTTTTATAATATAATATGATATTCCCATCTTATAAGTAACTTAATTTTATTTAATAAACTTTGTAAGAGAAATCTATTGTAATATTAGAATTTAAAATATAATTATATTAAGAAAATAAATAAGATTTATCTCTATATTCTTAGGATTATAAATAGATAATATATATTTAGATATAATTCACTAGAAGAAGCTATCTTTGAAATATTAGTAGTTATAAAACCTCTACTTTAAGATAAACGTCTTAAGTTTAATAATAATATAAGTATACTATTTCTATATAAAACTATCTTATAGTTCAATCTTAAAAGTTCTAATATATAAAACTAAAATATCTAAATTTTAAAATAATAAACTACTTATTAATATCTATTAGAAAAATAAGATGAAAATCCCAATTTTATATAGTTTTAAATATAAACTATAATATATATACAAAACAAAAGTATATAGAATAATATATAGAGTTGTAAAAGAAGTAATATAATATATTAATTTAGAAGAAAACGTTATTATTAACCTTTATTATTTTAATAAAAACTATAAAGACTATATATTAATAGTAATCTTTAAAAGTTAAATAATTAATTTAATATAAAACTTCTTTATTTATTTAAAAAGGATAAAAGAAGTCTTTAGTATAGCTAAAAAGTTCCTGTATTCTTTAGAATCAATATATAAGATTATATTTAAAAAGATTAGAATAAATAATAAGATTTAGAAGTATAGAGTAATCTAAATAGACATTTGTAAGGGAAATATCAAATTTAAACTTTCTATACTAAATATTTCAATATAAAATAGAAGAATAAAGAGAGTAGTAATAATAATTAAAATATATATAAGATTTATAATTATCAAAATGTCTCTATTTTATAATTTATACTCTAAAGTTTTTAAAATAGCTATATATATGATTTTATTCTTTTAATTTTATAAAACTAGAAGATATTATATAAATAATTCTATTGATATTTCTAGAAAGATAAGAATACTTATATAATAACTTTAGATTTCTCTTATTTAAAAATATATAAATACTATATCTATATAGTAATTTATAAAGTTTAATTAAAATAAAACTAACATTAAAAGCGGGAGGGGCTGATAGCTTACTTCCTATTATAACTATTAGTAGACATATTACTTCTTAAAGTATAACTTTAGCCTTCTTATTCCCCCTACTAACTACTATAGCTAGTTTTAATTAATCTAAAGCTAAACTTCTTATAACTATAGTAGTTAGTATACCTATTTTATATTAACCTTTTTATAGATAATAAATAACTAATAACTCTTTTTATAATAACTTTATACTTTTACGCCTTCTTATCTTTATATTTGTATAGTTATTAATATATAGTTTAAATATCTCGAGATATTTAATTACTACTAACTATAAGTATTCTATTTGAATATTTAGTACGACTTTAATATCTATAACCTAAATATCTTCTAGATTAAACCTTACTTACCCTCAAGATAAGATTTTATATTATTAATATAAAGGTTCTCTCCTATTAATATAAGCTAACTTATAATTTCTATATAAGTATAGTAGGGCTTAATTTATTCTTATTCATAAATAATCTTAATATATTAAGTATAACTAATATACAAGTAATACCTATATAAATATAGATATTTTTAATATAGTTTAATAGCTTTTAAAACTCTTATAACTATATTATTATAATATTTTAAAATATCTAGTAATTAGCATTATAGTAGTATATTAGTATTAGGGTATTATTTAATTAGTATTTAGTTTCTAAACGCTTTAGCTCGGCATAGTAGCTTATAGAATAATTAGATAGTTAGTTTTTAAATATTTATAAACTACTTATTAATTATAGTTTTTGAGATAATTTCATTAAGATTCAAGTTAATAAATTAATAGATTTAATTATAAGGGTTAAAAATAAATATTATTATATTTACTTTATAGTTTTCTTCTTATAAGTAGTTCCATAGATTTTGAAGGAATTTTAAATCTATTATAAAAGTATAGATATAGGAGAGTAATAGATTATAGAACGCCTAATTCTTATAGGCATTCCATTTTGTCGCATTTTTAAGTATTTAAAAAGATTCTTAACCTTATAATTTTAGTAGTTACTTTTAATTATGTATATTAAGTTTTAGTCGTAGTACAATTCTCTTTATATAAGTTATTACTATAAAGTCTTTTATTATTATAAGGTTAAATATTAGAACTAGAGGTATAATTATCTATAATAAAAAGTAATTATATTACTATTTTAATTAGTTGTAAGTTAGTATTAGTATAAATACTATTATTAAGTGAAATCTATAATCAAATCTATATATAAGATAAAGAGTTTAAATTTTATTCTAAGTAAAGAGTAAAATTAACTAAATATTAAAACTTTATATTAAGACTTTTATCAGGATTTCTAACAAACTATATCTTAAGTAATCCTTTGGAATTTAAAAGTGATTTTCAAAAGACGTTTTTATGATTTAAAATATAATATTTAGTATAAAGGTATTTTTTAATAATAATTCTGAAGAGTTTATATACAGAATAATATAAATTAAATCTGAAGGAGATTCCGAAAAGGATTATCAAACCTATAGAATAATTGAAAAATAGATTTATAGAATAGAATACTAATAAAGAAAGAAGTAAAATTACTAAATAATCTTTAGTTAAATTGAGTATTAAATAAGTAAGTATTTAAGATTCTAAAGAGAAATCTATATATTTTAGAATAAGATTTGAATTTTAGCTTATTCTTTTTCTTTCTCTAGAATTTATAAATTTTATAGTAACTTTTAGAAGCATATTAGAGAAAGAATATAAAAAAGGGAGGTAATTATGGACTTCATTTATAATGAGATTTATTTTATAAATATCTTTTAAAATAGCCTTCTTAATAAGAC
Source organism: Colletotrichum spinosum (assembly GCA_004366825.1). Taxonomy (NCBI): domain Eukaryota; kingdom Fungi; phylum Ascomycota; class Sordariomycetes; order Glomerellales; family Glomerellaceae; genus Colletotrichum; species Colletotrichum spinosum. The sequence continues at coordinate 18,942 of QAPG01000381.1, forward strand.
TTGAAGTATATAGAGATTTTGGAGTTTATATAAGATTAGTTACTTCTTTAAATAGATATTTAAAACTTAATTAATTTAAAGGTTTTATTAAAATAGACAATCTAAAATATATAGTAGTAAAGCTATTAATATATAGAATAAGTAAGTTGAGATATAAATAGTATTTTAATTTTTGAATTAGTTATTTATTATTCTTAAGTAATTTAAAATGTTTAAAATAAAACTAAGAAGAGCTTTATATATCTTTAAAAAGATTCTAACTATTATAATATGATATAAATTCCTTAAGTTTTAAAAAAATATATTAATAAGGATTATTTTTCTTCTTAATATCTTATTAATAATTTATAAATTAAGAAGAAGATTTAAATTATATAAAAAAGATACAATTTTTAAGCTATTTACTTATTAACTTAGGAGTCTTAAGAAGTTAACGAAGTATTTTTAAAAAGTTATTAGATTTTATAATTATAAAATAAAGTTAATAAACTAATTTTAAAAGGTTAAATGGGTCTTTAATACTACTACATTTATATTTATAAACTTAATAGGTATAAATAATTATTAAAGTTAAAAGCTTGCCTAATTATAAGAAGAAACTAATACTTTAAAGATAAATATAATATCTATATAATAATACTTATTAGAATACTATTTAGAGTATTCATAGTAATTACTATATATTTCACTTTAAGGTTTTATAATATAATATAATAAATACTTTTACTTATATTAAGATTAATAAAGAGATTTATATATAAATATTATTAATATAGAAAATATTAAGTAGGATTATAAAACTTCTAAAAGTATTTTATAACTTTTAATAGTTTTCTATATTATAATAGTAGTATTATAAGAAGGATTTTAGAAATTTATAAGTTTCTTATATTTCTAGAGAAAGTTATTATTAATATAAAGATTAAGTCTTTTTCTTATTTTATATTAATAATTATAATTTTACGTATTGAAAAATATATAAAGAATTTATAAGAAACACTATATATAACTTCTAATTATAATATTATTTTAAATAAAAAGAAGACTTATAATAGTTTTATAATCTTAAAGTCTTATATGATTAAGAGATTTAAAAGTTATGATTCTTATAAGTTATATATAAAGAGAAGATTTATAAATTCCTATTAGAAAGATATTAATTTAAAGTAAGAAATAAATTTCTTATAGTATATTTAGAGTTCTTTGTAAATAAAAAAAAGTTTTATATTATAATATAAACTTCTATTAGAAGAAAGTAAATATAATATTATACATAGTAGTTATAATAAAACTTAATATAATATTATAATTAGTTAGTTAGTTTATTTTAATTAAAGTCCTAGCTTTTAGTATTACAAAGTAGTAAATTAAATATTTTACCATATTTATAAGACTTGATACTTATATTTTAAGTATGATATAAAACTTCAGAGTTTAGAAGATATTTTAATAGTCTTTTTAGATATATATTTTAGAAATAATATATAAAATTAAACAGGCTTTTAAAGTTTTATAATAAAGCAATTTAGAGGAAATATTATTTAGAAAGTTATAAAGTAATTTGTAATTATAATATTAATTATAAAAAGTCAACTATTCTCCTGTCTCTAATAGTAAAAGAAATATAATTTATGAGTTATTTATTAATCTTATTATAATTCTAACTAATAATAGGAAGTTTAAAAAAATAAGATTTCCTACTAATAAATATTAATTAGTAGTAATTAAGATTTAATATAAAGATTCCTAGATTGTAAGTCTAGTTTCTAACGAACTTATAAGACTTTAAACTTATTTAAAATATATAGATATTTCTAATTATTCTTTAAAAAGAAATTATTAGTTATTTATATTCTTTTAGTATAATTAGTAGTTGATAGTTTAATTAAACTTTATTAATCTCATTATTTAAGAGATTTAAAAACTAATTAGAGTTAAGATATAAATCAGATCTCTTGAAAAGAAATTATATAAGTCAATTTAAAAATAATAAAGAAATATAATTAAAACTTTCTTAAGTAGGATTAGTATGAGATATAGATAAGTAATAAACTATATAAAGTTACTATTAAATTTAAGAATAGAAGAGTATTAAATATCTTTTAATTTAGAATGAAAGTTTATAAGTAAAAGGACATCTAAAAATAAAACATCTATAAATTATAATAAATCTTCTAAACTTAAAGTTCTAAATAGTAAGTTAAATAGTTTTACTAATATTCTAAAAGACTATTATCATAAATAACTTACTTATAAATATAAGTAAGTAATTTAAAAGAGATATTAGGAATATAATTATATAAGTAGAATGAGAAGTAAAGATTAAAAGCATAATATAAATCAGTAATTAGACTTTTACTTAAAGTGAGAAAATTAATACTATTAATCTTACTTATAAAAGAATTACTTAAAGAAACTATAGTAATAGTAAGAATTATAAGAATTATAAGAATTATAAGACTTATAAGACTTATAAGAATTATAAGAATTATAAGAATTATAAGAATTATAAGAATTATAAGAATTATAAGAATTATAAATAGCATATAAAGAGTAAGTATTAAAGCTAAGTAATTCTTAATATTATTAGTATAAATAGTAGTAATAGTATTCTCAAATCTCTAATATTTAGTAGAAATTATCTAAGAATATATAAGTTAGGAAAGTTGATTAGAAGATTATATAGGAGATATTTCTTATAAATTTAATATTAAACATATTTTAAATAGTAAGGAATTTAGTATAGAAATAAATCATTTTCTCTATATTAAGATTATAAATATTACTAATTAAGTAGTACTCATAATAGTAGTAGAAATATGAGTAATAAAGTTTAGAAGTATTATAATCTTTAATAAGGGAAGATAAATAATTAAAATAAGAATTATAAAGTTCTTTTTTATCTTCTTTATTTATATATTTATATTTATAATTAGATAAGATTAGTATTATTTTAGTAGCTTTAAACATAAGAGACTTAATACTTTTAATCATAAGAGAAGCGTTAGTAATAATAGGTTTTTTCTACTTCTTAGGAATAAGAATAAATAATTTAAAAGTAAGTATAGAGTATTTTATAGTTTTCTTAGAATAATACGTAGTTTCCTCCTTAAGTTTTTTATTATTAATTATATTTCTAACATTTTAGTTAGTAGTTTTATTACTAATCAGTATATAGCTAATTAACATATTAATAGTAGATAAAGTAATATTTCTAATTATTTCTTAGATATATTTAGAATTATTAGGAAACATATCAAAAATAGTAGGAGACTTTTTAAAAGAATCTTTATAAATAAGAACAAATATCTTAAGATTTCTATATAAATTAATAATATAATAATAAAAGACTTTATTTTAGAAATTTATATATTATATACTAAAGTTCTATTATTAAGAAGAAAAGTAAGATATATAATTATAGAATAGAATTAATAATTTATATTAAAATTCAAAAACTTTGAGTTAATAAGATAATAAATATTCAAAATAAGATTAGTACTATTTAATTAATTATAATACTTCTCTATATAATTACTAAATATTACTTATAAATCTAAAAAAAGAGATCTAGAAATTATATAACTTTTTCAAAAGATTTATAAATAAAAAGATCTATTTTTAAATCTATCTATAGAATTGATATAAACATAGAGAAAGTCTACACAGTTCTCTTTAAAGAAATATATTAAATTGAGAGAAAAATATTTTAAATATATATCTTATAGAATTATAGTAATATATTCCTATTAGATATTATGATATTAAATGGTATAATCTATTCAAACTAGAGTAAAATACTTAAATATATATAAATAGAGTAGTTAGGCCTTATATAAGCCGGTATAGCTATATAGTAACTTTAGTATTATACTTATTCTTACATATCCCCCTAGTAGTAGAACTATTAGAGATATCTTTAAGTCCTAAGTAATATATTATTATAAATAAAATAGGGTAAATAGTATTTAAAATAATCTTTTAAATATTTAGATAAAAGAAATTATTTATTATAATAAACTTATTATAATCTATTATATATTTAACTATTTCTATAAGTATTAGTAAGAATACTTTCTTAATTCTTTCGAAAGC
>QAPG01000382.1:0-23398 GCA_004366825.1 Colletotrichum spinosum
TATACTATAGCTATAGCGCCTTATATACTATAGCTATAGTAGCTAATATAGTGTATATTATAGTATAGCTACAGCATATTAGCTACTATAGCTATAGTATATAAGGCGCTATAGCTATAGTATATATAGCTTGAACTACCTCTAGTACCCTATAAAAGAGTAGACCTCTATGCTTTTACCTTATTTACTTAACCTACCTCTAAGTAGTATTACTAGAAGAGAGGAGACTTTTGAAAGCTATATAAAATTTTATTAAAATAATAAATCCTATTTAACATTTAATAATCTAAAGGTATCTCTATATAAATAACTTTATTAAATACTATATATATAAAAGTATTAGTTATATTATATTAAAATAGCTTAAGACTAAAATAAGTAGTAATTATTATAAAGATTTAAAATAATATACCTATTAGAATAACTATATAAGTCTTATAGTTATCTTATACCTATTAATTTCTATAAATAACTAGTTAAGCTTTCATTTTTAAGAAGTACTTATACTTATTAAATTTCAAATATAAACTTAGTAGTATCTTGAGATTTTTCAGCTTCTCATAAGAGCCTTATTAATCTCACTCTAGAAGTATAATTTAATATAAGTCTTAAGATAAACCTATTTAGCTATTATTATAACTTTAATATATAAACAAAAAAGTACTACTAAGTAAGATATAAATAATAGTAATAATTTCTACTATAAGACTTTTAGAATAAAAACTTCTATTCTCCTATACTTTAAGTACTTTCTAATATCTAATTTACTTTATAGTTAGAATTTATTATTAAAAGTCTTAATATTTATATTTTAGAATCCTTAAGAAAATTAAACTTCTAGAACTCCTTTTAGTTAATTATTTTTATAACTCTATAGTTATAAGTAGAAGTATTTTAAAATATCTTAAAATAACTAAAAGACACTAGCTAAAAAAGTAACTTTAAATAGAAGTCTCCTAATTACTCTAATATAATATTTTATCTATTATTTATATTTAACTTTCTCTAAAAACATTTAAACTCTTTACCTCTTTGTAGTATTATCTATATAAATAAGATTATAGAAAGATATAATAGGTAGTTCTAAAAGGATTATTAATATAAATTTTACAATTTTAAATAATACCTTATCAAACTTGGGAATAACTATTATATAGATATAAGACTTTCAACTACTATAGCTACTCCTTATTATATTTATTATTGTATTAGACTTTTTACTTAAGCTTAAATTAGTAATTAAACTTATTTTAAATAGCTTTATTATGATTAATTACTTTTATAATTAATATAAAGCTTTATTAGAATTAAACTATTTAAAGTTATCTTATAGAAAAGCTAAATCCTTATTAAAAAAGAGGGTTTTATGAAAAGAGATATTACAAGTTATTATAATTTTATTTCAAAGTAGGTTCTATACTTAATATTAGTTAGTTAAAGTATAACTAACTAAAAAGCTAATAAAAGTATACTTCTTAAAATATACTAACTAATTATACTTAAGTTTTATATTTATAGTAAGAATAAAGTATTTATAACTATAAGTATAAAAGTAAGCTAAATCTAACTTTATAGTATCATCTCTTTAAGTAATTTTATAAAGTTTCTAGTATAATATTTACTAGTTTAAAAGATATATTAATATTTAATTCTAGAGAAATACTACTACTTATGAGGTTTTAAGCTAGAGTTTATAGGGTAGTTTATTCTTATACTTTATAGTTTTTATATATATTTTAATAACTATTCTTATATATTTAGTATTTCTATTTTAGCTTTAAGTATATAACTTTATAGTTTTTATATATATTTTAATAACTATTCTTATATATTTAGTATTTCTATTTTAGCTTTAAGTATATAGAGTAGAAAGCTTAAAATATATATTTTAAGAAGTTAAACTATACTTTAGATTTCTATATTTAGAAACCTTATTATTATATAAAAAAACTTTATTATTAATATTATATTAATATTTAAGAAGAATAATAAAGTTTTTAAATATGTTTATAATAAAAACTCTAATGTTATCTATAAAGTAAAAGTCCTAAGAGTAGTTAGTAGCTCTATCTATAAATATTAAAGTTAAAGTATAGCTATTATAACTTTAGTAATAAGGATAGAAATTAAAAAGAATATACTCCTTAGGGGTAGTATATAAAGTACTCTTATATTTTATATATTAGATCTTATATTTCACCTTATTAATACTATATATTTTATATAACTCTTAAGTTAATTAATACATATTATATTTCAAATAGCTATTAGTAATATAAATACCTTATATAGCTAAGATGAAGTAGTTAAGAGGCTTTCTATTAAGATATTCTAATTATTAATACTAGAGCTATTTATTACTTTTTAGGAATCTTTAAATGGTATCTATAGTATACTACTAGTAGTAATAATATTTAGCAGAAGGTTTATACTATACTAATTATATAGCTAAAATAGTTAATCTTTTATAAGCTATATAATATTAAAAACTTACTAATTATATTAAATATCTATAACTATAATTTTAGAGTAATTATTCTTCTATAGTTAAGATAAGTAGTTTCACTTAATATCCTAGTAGTAGCCTTATTTTTATAACTACTAAAAGGAAATAGAATTTATAGTTAAAGTAATATAAAAAGCGATATTATATAAATGTAATTGAATTTCTTTAATTTTACTAATTATTATAAACCTCTTAGTATTTCTATAGCTTTTAATAAGTATAAGTTTTCATACTATATTAAATATAATTTCCTATAAGAACTCCTCAAAAGGTTATAAAATATTCTGTATATCAAAAAAGAATTAGAGTATCTAAATTCAAGATAAGAAAGTCTTAGAAAGAATACTATTGAAATCTTTCTTTATAATATACTTACTATATAGTATTATAGTTACTTTAACTAGAAAGCTAGCTATATAATTACCATTATCTAAAGCTTTAAATCCTTCTCAAAGAATCTAAGTCTAAAGTCAATAACTACTTAATCTTCTTTTTAATTCAAGTCTTTAAGAGTTAGCTTTAATAAGCTAACTAAAATTATATATAGTAATAATATACTAAAAAGTAGTTAAACTTATATTTTAGAGAATATAGAGGTTTATCTAAGCTTTAAAGATATCTTTTATTACTTTAAGTATTAAAAGTAATAACTAAAGTCTCTACTAAAATATTAGAATCACTATAACTAATCTTACTATATAAGAAAGCTTTAGAGAAATATTATATTACTTCTATAATAGCCGAAATAAATTTCTCTAGAAGTATAGAATCTAAATAACTATAAATTATAAATATATAGCTATATATATAAGACTTAATTAGTAAACAAACTAATAAAAGTATAAGATTATAAATTTAAAATACTCTAATAATAGAAGGAGTATAACTAATTACTTAAGTTTTATATACAATATCTTACTACTTCTAAAATTATACTTTAATTACTACTTTTGTAATAGAATACTTAAATCTAGAAAACTAAAGTATTTTATAATATATTAAAATAGTATTGTAGAAATATAAATCTTTTATAATACTTAAATACTTATAGGAATTAGTAGCCTCTATTACTATATCTTCTTTTATACTATAATACTAATACTAGAATACTTTATTTATATACCTAAAGATCTAAATTATTATATAAAACTAATTTGAATACTTATTTTAATATTCTTAAACTTTTAAAATATAGAGACTATAGAAAACTATATAAATTATTAAGCCTTTCTTAATAAGATTTATAATATTCTTTACACGAAGTTTTAAAGTAATATTTACTAAACGTTCTTAATTCTCTTTAAAATCTACCCCTATCGTAGTAAATTTAGTAAGAATACCTAATTTAAATATTTTAAAAACTTATTAGTACTTCTTAATGTTTAGAAAGTTATTTAAGAGTAGTTCTTAAGGAAGTTTTAAAAAGAAGCTTTAGTAAGTAATTATCTTCAAGTTAAAATAGTTTTATAAGTCGAAAGCTTTAGCTTCTACTTAAAAAGCGTCATACTAAGTAAGGTTCTAATTAGCTCCCTTAAGAATTAAAAGAAGAATGTTTTTAGTAGATATCTTAATATTAAAAATATACTATATTATTATAATATATATTTTAGCCTAGTAGCTTTTTAGTATTATAAGACTCTTAAGTATTATATATAGTTAGAAGGCAAAGTCTAGTATATATTATCTATAACTAAATATAACTAAGTATACCGCGCGAGGCTTTATTTTAAATTATTCCAAATAGGGTAAAGCTTATAGAAGTTACACTAGCGCCTGAGGTTTATCTAGTACAAACTCTACTTCTCAAGCGTGTTATTCCTAATAAATACTAACCTATAAAAAACTAAGTTTTATTTACTTAAACGTCTAGCTTCTACTAAGTAATAATTATTTAAATATATATATATATATTATTACTAAATATATCTTTTAAACTTATCAGTAAATAGTATTTTTATTATTACTAAGTATTAATAGTAGCTCCTTAGCTATAAGAATAGGGTTTATATATCAATTATAATATATAAAATAGTATAGTCTTTATAGTATTATACTATTAGTCATAAAGGACTTATAATATAGAGTAATAAATTCCTTTAACTTTCCTAAAGCTAATATATAACTATTTTTCAAACTTCTTAAATTTCTTGTTATACTATTTATAATTCTATCTATTTGTAAGTAAGGATCAATACTTAATAAGTATATAATACTTATTAGTAAAAAGAATTCTTTCTAGAAATAATTCATCTGATTAAACTCTTTATTATTTTAATCGAATATAATATATAATAGAACCTGTGATAATAACTAAGAGACTACTTAGTATATATTTCTGTTTCTATAATATCTATATTCTAATACGGAAGCTTTATTTAGTTAATTTATATTAACCTAGAAAAAATAGCTATTTTATTCTTTATGAAGGGTAAATTAGTAATTAAACTTATTAATAGATATAAGTATAACTAATTAGGTACTAAGAAAGATATGAAGAACGTTTTATACTTATTTCTAAATATAAGTATTTCTACATAGATTATAATTATATATACATTAGTAGATATTTTAAAACTATCTGAAGTAGAAAGACTAATAACTTATAATTTCTACTATATTATTATACTTTAAATAAACTATAGAAGAGGAGTTATATAACTCTTATACTACTTTAGTCCTAAACTTATCAAAACAATTATTACTAACTTTATTACTTAATATTTAAAATCTATTTCTAAAAGTCGAATACTTTGTTATATTGAAGGTATGTTTGGTAATCTAGATTTAATATAGAAATCAGGGGAGAAATGATATTCTTTTTACTAAACTACTATAAAGATATACTAATATAAAAAGTCTTTTTAAATAATAAAACTCTATATTTTCTATAAGTCTAGTTCTTCCTCGAAAACCTAAGTACTAGTCATACTTATATACTTTACCTAAAACTTATTAAATATAGTAGTAGATAGGATAAATTATATCATTTATCCTTATTACTTCTTATTATCCTATCTCTAGGAGTATTTTATTCTGTCCAAGAAAGGAATGGGGAACTACTACTTAAGGATTTAATCTATACTTAGAATTGCAATTATACTGAAATAACTGTTCTCTTTATTATCTCTATTTCTCTATGAACTGTTATTTCTTTATTAAATATTTGAGGTTTTGATAATTAGTAGAAACTTGAAACTTCTTAGTGTTCTATAGTTCTATTTTCTATACTTCTAAATAAACTTATACTATAAGGAGCTTTTTATTTTAGATTGAATAGTTAAATTCTATAGGGGATAGATATTAGAAGTAAAAGACTATGCAGTATTTTACTCTAGTTTTGTTACCCTAAGATAATATATAATTTAAGATAAACCTGGAATAATAAGCTTTTTTTATAAATAAAGCATTTAAATTAAATAACTATAAAGCTAGTTTTATAGAAAAGAAATACTTTAATATAAAAAGACTTCCTATTGTTTTAATCTTTAGTTAGTGAGAATATATTTCTAAATTAGATAGTTTGGGAGTTCTATAATAATATCATACTATAGTATGAAAACCTATAGTAATTTATAGACCTAAGGAAACTATAAAAGCCTTTTACCAACTTGAAAGATAACTAGTTAGTAATAGTCTCTATATTCTTTACTTTAGGTAAGGGATTCTTCCTAGCTAAACTAATAAACTTAATATATCTAACTATTATAATTGCAAACTTATATTTCTCAAGGTCTAACTTGAGATTTATATTAATAAAGTAATCAAATACCTAATAAACCTTATCTTTATATTCTTATTCTATATTACGAATATTAACAAAGATATTACTAATATATACTATAGTAAGATTATCTAAGAACTATTATAAATAGCTATTAATATATTAGTAGAATAAAATAGAAGTATTAATAAGCTTAAGAAAGTATTCTATTTATTCAAAAAGACTATAATATATCTAAAAAGCTATTATCTCCCAATTTACTTTATTAATCCTAATTTAATAAGATATAATAGTAATAATAAATTTAATATATTAGTAAGTTATAATAATCTTGTATAAAAGTATTATAAATTAAAATACAACAATAGCGTTTTAATAATTATATTGAAGGTTCTGTAATCTATATAGAAGTATATCTTTCCGTCAGTTATACTATACTATAGGGCATATAGTAACTATATATACTACTATATATATAGTAGCATACCCTCTACACCTTGCTAGTAATAAATACTAAATACCTAGTACTAACTATAACTAATTGTATGATAATTAATACATAGTTATTACATTATAAGTCTAAAGCTATATATAATATTATATATTACATAATATAATACAAATAACAAAAAATAACCAAAATACCACTTTATACCTATAAAATAAGACTATATATAATATATATTACCCTATAGATAAACTAATACTAATTAGTAATTAATCTTTCTATTCTTATTATACTACAAACTAATCAGACTTCTTCAAATAAAAGAAGTAATTGTGAAACTTTATACTTAAAGTCTATATAAGATGGAAAATTCTAAGATTAATTATTCAATACTTTAAATTACTCTCTATTTTAGAATCCTAGTAAAAACCTCTAAATTATATATTAACTTCCTATTAATCTTACTATTAAAAGGTTGACTATATACTGAATATAATTACTTATTGAAATATATTTAATAAATATAATAATCCTTTAGAATATTACTAAACTTTTAGAATACTAAGGATTATAGTATTTCTTACTTCTTATTCTTAAGAAACTTCTAAAGCCTCTTAGAAATACTTCTCTCTATTCTTCCCTCTCTTATAAATCTAACTAATAATGATAATATTACTATATTTGAAAAACCTCTCAACTTTAAAAATAATATCTCATATGAGATTTAAGGTTAAGAAATCATCTTTAAATACTCCAAAACCCTCTAAATTCATAATATTAAAAATAAGTATTATATTACCTATAACGCTCCTCTAATATATAAAAATGAATTTCTTTAGAAATATCCAAGAAACTAATTATATTAACTTATTAATAAATAATATCTCTGGAATTTCAACCTTTTGAATTTATTATATAACTCTCTATGAAAATATAGATATATATAAATAAAGGCTCTTTCAAATATTCTAAAAACAATTTAAGAAATAACTTGTATCTACCTTATAACTTAATAATATTATAATAATCTAGTACTTTTCAAATTACTTCATTTATTATTTAATATAAACAGTAACTATATATATAATATTTTTGTCTAACTAACCAAATACGAAAGTCTTAATATTTAAAATAATAGAAATATCAAAACCCTTAAGAAATAATATTTAATCCTTTAAATAAAGATTAAGCACTTCTTAAAACTCTTTCAAAATATTATATCTATGAAATAATATATCAAATTACCTCTCTATAAAACTACATTTAAAACTTACTCAATAGAACTTATTATAATCTCCCTATGATAAGTAAAAAGGAATAATAGTTATATAACTAGTTAGCTCCTATACCGCTAGTATTAATACTAAACCTCTAGATATCCTTATTAACTTTACTAATATATATTCTTCTTGATATAAAACCCTCTTTATATAAAGAGAATACACTATAAATAAAATAATTTATAACTTCTAAAAAACCAAATATTTCTTATATATTATCTCTACTACCCTTTTTAATAATACTTCAATGATATATACTATAAACCTCACAAAGCTATATAATAAAAGTATCAACTATAGTAAAAAGCTATATTATATATTACAAATAAAAGTCTAAATTCTTTATAAGTACTACTTTAAACTTGATATCCCATACTATATATAAATTAATATATTATTCATTATATTATAGAACCAGATTCTGAATTATTCTTTTAAATACCTAAATAATCCCAACTTTGACTTATAGTTCAAATACATAACTTACTATATTAAAAGCTAGTCTAAAAATAATAAATATTAATAATTATACTTTTCTAACTAGTAGAATACTACTTTCCAAAATATTATAACTAAAAGCTTTAAAAGAATAAAGAAGAACTTTCTAAAACCTTTATATTTAAATATGAGAATAAGTATAGTACTAAGGCTACTATACGGCTATACTGATTTATATAAAGCCTAACTGTTCTATTTATACGCGTTTGAGTATTTCATTCTAGTTTGAATAGATTATACTTTTTAACAACTTATATTTAGACTATATACTATATGGTTTATTTATTATAATTATAAGCCTAGCTTCATTTAATTTATCTCTAAACTACTATTAATTAAGTAATATAAAGAAAAGACTTTTCAATCTATTTTATTAGTTCTTTAATAAACTACTTAAAAAGAACATACTTAACTACTAGTAACTTTAATATAATAGTAAACCTATTTAATAGCTCTAACTTTAACTATTAGTATATCATATCATAGTTCTATATAATAAGTTAAGATATTTAGAAATATTTTGGTCTAGATATTAAACTAGAGTTTAATATTTTAAAACTAATTAATCTACTTAATTTTAACAAATAGTAAGTCTAAGGAAATACTACTTAATAAATAACTATAAGTATTAAATTCTTTATTCTAAATACTAAGAGTATTTTCAATTACTATATAATAGATCTTAAGTTTTAAGTAGTTTAAAAGTCTAATTATAAATAAATAAAGAAATATTATAATATAATTTAGATATAGGTTAATACTACTATTAATAATAGTTTTCTAATACCTATTTAAATAGAACTCTTTTATAATAATAATATCTCCTTTTAAGTTTTTTTAAAAGTTTTAAAATATTAATATATTTAGAATTATTTAGTTATATAGTAATGAGTTAGAATAGACTATAACAAAATGCATAAGAAAGCTAATTTAAATATCTCTAGTTTAATATAATATAATAAATAGTATACTATTTGGTTTTAAATTGTTACTTATTAGATTCCTAAAATCTAAAGAATACTTATAATTAAAGGATTATTTTAAATACTTAATTAATATATTTTTACTAATTTGATTATAACTTAGTATTAGAATATTATTAAAAAGAATATTTTAAATTTAGAAATTAATAGTCTAGTTAAATATAGAGAGGTGCTTTCTATTCTATTTTATATTAAACAATCTTAATAACAAACCTATAATAAGATACTATCTATATTAACTATTCTTATAAGAAGGTTAGATAATATATTTTAGTTTAAATTGAAATATTTATATAATTTGAGAAGCTACCTATACTTTCTAGAAGATTATAAGTATATTAAGTATATTATAATAAATTTATATAATAGATTTCCTAATATTTAAATAATAATAACTATTTGAAATTATATTATAAATAGGATAAATAACTTAAAACTATATATTCTTTATTAGAGATTAGTTAAAGAAAAATAATTAAATTCTAAGAGATATCTTAATAAAATTAAAGGAGTATTCTTAGATATTTTAAAAGTTAAAGTAATCCTTTCAAATAGTAAATCTAAAAGTAATAACTATTATCCTTCTTAATTAATATATATAAATATTAACTTTTGTCTTCTTAAAAGGTTAGTTATAATCCCTCTTGAAATCTTCTTAATTATTTAAATATCTTACTTACTTTTAGTAAGTATAATATTTAATAGCTATAGAGTAATTTATATTACTAATTTAATAGATATTTCTAAAAAAGGATTTTTTAAGTTAAATAAAAGAATAAATAATATTTAATATAGTTTAACTAACTTCTTTATAAGTAGATAAAATAAATAAATAATGAGGAACATCCTCAATAGTCTAAAAAAGAAGAATATACTAGATTTAATATTAGATAATATTACTTATATTAAAAGCTTTTATATTAATATAATTTTAAAAGTTCTACTTCTTAGTGAAAATAAGATCTAATATATAAACTTTGATTATATTTTTAGATTTAACTTAATTAACTAATCTATTATTATAAAATAGCTACTTAGAAAGTATAACTTTATATTCTTTAAATATAAAAGAGTTTTAAACTATTTTATAATCTATTTAAATGATTTAAATACTATCTCAAAATATCTAAGTATACTATTTTTTAACTTTATTCTAAAATAGCTCTCTTAAATATAAAGTCTAATAATACTTATATATAGTATTTTCAAATAGGATACTTTAGAAATAATATTCTTAAGTATTTAATTTTTAATTCTTAAAAAGTAAAGATTATAAGACTAAAGTAACTAGATTATTCTTATTATATAGAAGTGTATTTTTGATAAGTAATCTCTAGATAAACTTTAGAATTATAATTAATTTACTTATTTTATTATATTATTTAAAACTTATTTACCTTTTCTAAAGCTTATATAAATAACTCCTAGGTATTTATTATTAAATATAGACTTTCAAGCTTATTCTTCATATTCATACTATTTAATAGAATTTATAATTTAATCTTTTAAGTAATAATAATACTTAAAAGATAAATTAAAAACTAAAGAGGGTTTTTAATTTATAAGATTTAGTAAGATATTAAAGGAATAGTAATAGTAACTAATAAAGAAACGAATTACTAAAAATAGGTAATAAAATGAAATATTAATTTTAAGCTATCTCTTTCTTATATTAAAAAACTAATTAGAATAAAGAGGTATACTAGAAGCAAACTAAGTATCTAAAGGATAAAAATATGAGAAACTATTAAACTACTATTTAAACTATAAATAGAATTAATTTAAATAATAACTATACTATATAATATATTTCTAAATATTTAAAGTAATTAGAAACTACTATATAAAAGTAAGGAAACTTAGTATAAATAGTATTTCTACTAGTAAATACTAAAATATACTCTACGTTTTTATTAAGGCTTATAATTTTGTTAAAAATAGATTTATATCTTTAGATATTAAGTATACCTACTTAAGAGTATTATAAATAAAATATTTTAAACAAATCATTTAAAGTTAAATTAAAGAGGTATATAAGATATCCAATAGGTTATATTTTCAATACTTATAATTTCTATAAGATTTAAATCCTTATCTTTTAAAAAGTCATTATTATTTAAAATATTAAGTTTAATAAGATAAGACTTTACTTAAAATAGAATTTATACAGAACATTTATGAAAGAAATCCTAAGACTACTAATTAAATTAATTACTAAAGAATATAATAATTTTATTCTTAAAATACTTAGAGATTTTGAAATAATAAGAATATTCAATAGAAAGCTTTTTCTTCTGTTAGTTATTCTATCAATATTAGAAGTAACTTAAGATATTCAGTTAAATCTAGAGTTAGTTTTGAAAGCTAATAACAAAAGGTCAATTATATCTAGACTAATACTTAAATTAATAGAATTAGTTTAAATTTCTAATGAATTTTAATTAAATAAAATAACCTTAAGTAAGAAAAAGAATTTAAGAAGTATACTAATAGCTAGAAAACTAAATAATATATTTAAAATAAGAAATCTGATTAATTAAGAAGGGATATTGATTATAACTAAATAAGGAAATAATTATTTTAAAACCCCCATTTAGCTAACGTAAAGGAATTAAAATATAACTCTAGCTTTTAACTAATTAAATTAAATCTAATTATTTCAAAATCTAACTAATTATATAAGAGTAAATAATAATAGCAGCTTAAGCTAGAAATTAATATTAATAATTATATAATACTTTTGAAAGAATATACTAATAGTATTTTATATTTTATAAAATATAAGTAAAATAGTTTTACTAATACCTATTTACCTAATTAATAGTAGGAGATAGATAGAAATAGTCTTAACTTCTCAATTATATTCTTTATTATTTAAAATATAATATTAAAAAAGAAGGATCTTTCTATTAAGATTTAAATACTTTATAATTAACTAGTTATATTACTAAGGATTTAGAAAGATATTACTAACTTTTTAAAACTACTAAAATAAATAGTTTTTAAAATAAGAAGAATCAAGATTATAAAGCTAAAAGAAAAGAATACTTAATATAAAATAGATTACTAAAATATTTAGATAAAACTTCTACTTTTTAGATAGATCTTTACTTACAAGATAAATATAAATAATCTTTTAGAATAATATATAATAGAAATTTATATATATAGAAATATACAACTAGTTAATCTACTATAAACTATATATATAGTAATACTAACTACTGAAATCTTTTAAATAGCTATAGTAATTATAATATAATTTAACCTTAAAGTCCTATAACTTAATATTATTAATATATTTCTAAATACTAAAAGAAATCTTAATAGATTTCTAATAATTATTAAACTACCAGATAGATTTAAAATAGTAAGATATTATATAGAACTTAAATAAGCTTTTTATAAACTTTATAATATACCCCTTTTATAATATAAAACCTTTTATATTATATTAAAATCATTAGGCTTCTAGTTATACCTAGAACAACCTTATCTATTTAAAGATAAGAATTTAAATATCTATATCTTATTTAATATAAATAATATTCTTTTCTTATATTATAAGATAACTAAAAAAGGTACTTTTAGAATTATTAAAAATATAAAGTATACTTATAAACCTAAAGAATAAAGTCTTATTAAATATTTCTTAAGAATTAAAATTATAAGAAATTATAAATATTAACGAGTTTAGTTAATTTATAAAATATATATTATAGAAATTATAAAATACTTTAATCTTAAATATAAACTAATTCTAATCATACTACTTCTAATAATACTTTTTATTATAAGTTCTAATTAAATTATATTTAAAGAGATTTATACTTATTAAATAAACATTAATTTAATTTCTTATATTTTAATTATAATATAACTAGATGTCTTCTTTAGAAATTCTTAATTCTTAAGATATCGTATTAATCCTTGCTAAATATATCAAAATATAATTAACTATATAATTCAATACTTCTATAAGATAAGATTCCTAATATTTTAATTTAAAAACTTAAGAAGTATTAGTGAGATACTTTAAATTCCCCTGATTACTAGAAATAGTTTTTTTTATATATTATAAAGGAATTTAATAATTAAGTTTTAACTGTATTATCTCTTTATTCAGAAAGCTAATTTAAGAGANTAATTTAAAAACTTAAGAAGTATTAGTGAGATACTTTAAATTCCCCTGATTACTAGAAATAGTTTTTTTTATATATTATAAAGGAATTTAATAATTAAGTTTTAACTGTATTATCTCTTTATTCAGAAAGCTAATTTAAGAGAAAGCTATTTAATAAAATATTATTATAATATAAATAATTAGGTAGAACTTCTGAATTTTAAATATATTTTAAAAGAAAACTATAATATTGAAAGAATTACTTCAAAATATTAAATTTAATTTTAGAACTATCTAGAAAATCTATTATAAAAACTATTTAACTATTAGACTAATTTCTTTAAATAATAAATATATATCTACTCAACTATAATATATAGATATTTAATAAATATTACTATAGTAAGAATACTTAAATAATAACTTTAAAATTATCTACATACCTATAGATCTAAAATTAGTAAATAAACTTATAAAGAATTTAACATAAGTAAAGTTTAAATAATTTGGAATATTTCTCAACTTTATAAATCTATAAATAATATTCTTAAAACTAATGAAAATAAATTGATATACCTTTTAAACCTATTTCTAACTATTTAAATAATATATATAAGTAATCTCAATTCTTAAAATTTACCTATTTAATAGAATACCTCAATTATATTTATATAGAAACTTAGAAAATAATAGATTTCTTCAAATTATTTATAAAGAATAAGGCTTTCTATTTAAACCTATATTTAATTTAAAATAAACTATTTAAACTTAGAACTTTAAATATATAAATAAAACGTAGTAATTAGTATATAAAGGTTAATATAGAGAAATATAGAAAATTAAACATATCTTCTAAAAGGAAAAGCTAATATTCAAACTTATCTAAAAATAAAAAGAACCTATTAAAACTAGTTATTAAAATATTAAAGTTAAAGTTCTAATATCTAAAATTACTAAGAACTACTTAAAGAATAGAACCTTAGTTAATAAGAAACCTAATTAAAATAATTGGCATATTAGGAAATTAGACAAATAACCTAATCATAAGAAACTAGATAAATAATAGTACTTAAAATAGTTAAATAATAATAAGTTATATAATAATTAGAACTCTAATAGTAAAATTAGAAATACTTCTATTCTTAAAAAAACTAATTTAAACTCTTTCTATTATTAAGAATAAAATATAATTTAGAATAACTTCTTTATATTACTAATTTTCTTATTCTTTAATTATAAGAAATCGGATTGAGAATTAGGATTTCAATTTTAAGTTAAATTACTTATTATATTATTATTTAAAGTTTTAATAGCATTAAGATATTTTTTGAATATTCTATATGTTTTATTAGAAATTAAAATATAATATCTTTTGAATTTAAATTTATATTAATAATAATAAATAGAAAGTAAACCTTTACTTCTAATATAAATAATATACAAATGATTTCTATAAGAGAAAGTAAAGTCTAAATAGTAAGTAATATAAAGAATAATTTAAATAAGCTAAATATTACTTATTACTTTTATCTAAAGAATATAATCTTTATATTTTCTAGTAGCTTTATCTAAATTATCTTTTTTGAATAGAATAGATTTTATAGGGGTTTCTTTTATAATAAACTTCTTAATTAGTTTAACTAACTAATACTTAGTATTCTTAATTGATACTTAAAGATATTTATCTTAAATAATATCTCCTGATTTCTAATTTAAATTAACTTCTTCATAAACTTTAGAACTATCTTAATATATTTCTTAATAAGTTTAAATAACTCATTAATATTATCTTTATTATCCTCTTCTTTATTTATAATAAATTTAAGTTCTTCTTCCTAATCTTTAGCTATAGGATTACTAATTAAGTTATCTTTTTTATTTTTTAGAAAGTAGTTTAGAAATAAGAACCTTTCTAAAATAACTATAAGGATATTTTAAGCTACTAAAAATAGTAGATTCTTTTAAAATAATAGCTGACTTCTTAATAAAACTACTTAATCTTAATATATTAAAGATTTTAAATAGTAGAAATAGTAGTAAATACTTTTGAAAAATAGGAAACCTAGTAAAAAAAGATAAATAAAAACTTTAAGATATAATACTTTAGCTTTATACTAATACTTACTATTTAAATTGAAGGAAAAATAAGAGTTATTAATATTAATAACTTATATTGAAATCTTAATAATAAATTAGTTATAAATAAAAAATATTAAAGTTAATAAGAATATTAAGAAGAAGGAGAATAAGGGGACAATAATAATTATTAATAATATTATCAGAAATAAAAAAAGTTACAAATTACTAAATAAAATAAGCATCTTAAAAAGAGTAAAAGAAGGTATTTGAAATCTAAAAGCTCTTATCATTAATATTTAAATAAAGATGAAAGATAGCTAATATAACTTTAAAGTTTGATTTTCTACTACTTTCTAAATTAGAATTAAGAAGGATCCCTTTAAGTTTATTAATAAATTAGGCGAGAACTAGAATACGTTTATTTAATAAAGAAGTTAGATTAGAATATATTGATAGATTTACTATAATATTATATAAACCTTTAACCTTAGTAGCTTCTTCCTTAAGTTTAATAAGTTTATCTTATAGTTAGAATATTAGTAATAATCAATATATATTATCTTTTTTAAATTTTAATATATAAAATCTATATTAATAGATATATTACTTATACGTATAAGAAGGTAACTATTAAAAATATTAGTATAAATACGAAGAAAGAAAGTAGTAATACAAAATAATAAAAGAATTATTATAATATACTAGAATAAGGGATAATTATTAATTTTAGAAAGAGCTAGCTAAATACTGCTATTGATATTTATAAAGATACTTAAATATATGATAAATTATAATAAGTTTATTATAATAAATAATTTCTTTTATTTAAATACTTAAAAGATTATTCGAAAATGCTTCTTACTTTATTTTATCTATAATAATATAATACTTAGGATTTAAAAGTATCTCTAGTAGTTCTACTACTAAAGGAGTATTTAAGAATAAGTATAGTACTCAAGTTACTATATAGTTATACCGACTTATATAAAGCCTAACTGCTTTATTTATATGCGTTTAAGCGTTTCACTCTAGTTTAAATAGATTATACTTTTTAACAACTTGGATTCAAAGTATATACTATATTATTTATTTATTATATTAAATAAATATATATTTAAGAAGCCTTCCTACTAAACTTCTATAAAAATATAATACTCTATTTCTAAATTATAAATATATATTATAATATATCTAAATACTAATTAACCCTCTTTAACCTTATAGTAACCTTCTAGAATATTAATACCTAGTTATAATTAGAACTAAATAATATTATACTAATCCAAAAGTTATGATATATTTAAATATCAGAAGTAATGACTAGAAACAAAGTAATAATGAATTTTAAATCAACTATATATATAGTTTCCCTTATAAATACCTCTGAAATACTATACTACAAAGTAGTTAATATTCTATCTATATCTATACTTCATAATACTTATATTTATCTATACTAAATAGAATTTAACTTTTTCCTACTTCTATATATAACTATTACAATAAGAGGTACGATATATAGTGGGATAAATTACTAATCTATATAATATTCTTTTCAATAGAGTATAACTTATTTAATTACTATAAATTAAATACTAACCTTAAAACAAACTTTATAATAATATATTAAACCTTCCCTACAAATTATAGAAAGATTAATTATTTAAATAATAACTTCAAAAATTGTCCTTAAAATAGTAAACCTAATATCACTATTATACAACACTAAATATAATATAACTTTTAAAATAAAACTACTACTTCTTCTAAATAATTCCTAATCTTATTTCCAATAGAAACCATATTATTCTTGAAGAAATAAAATTATAAGAATCTTCTAAATCTATGTAGTATTTTATATTATTACTTAAAGTAATACTTCTAATAGTAGAATTACTAAAGAAAGTAACATTATAACCTCTATATCTATATTTATATATAGAAGCTATGACTTAATACTATGTTTCAAAATATGTTATCTAATTTAAATACTACTTACTTCTTAACGATTAAATATTCCAACGTTACTATATTTAAATAAATAGTAAACTCCTTTATAATTCTTATACTTCTTTAAAACAAATTCATAATAATACACTTTAGTAATATTTCTCTAATTATAATATTACGAATAATTCATCTATCTATATTCCTTAGTATTATTATAATATAACATACTATATAATATCCCTTTCCTATTCTACTTTATAAATATAGATTACCTTAATACTATATTTAATAATGTTCATAACTAACTCTATTAAAACAAAAGCATTATACTAATTATTTAAAAATAGAAATATCTATAGATATTCTTTAATACAGAGAAGATCATTACCTCTATGTATCTTATAGAAATAGGAATATAAACATTCTATTACTATTTTAAACACCCAGTTATTATCTACCTCTATAATATGTTTAATTAAATAGAATATCTAATGAAATACTATACCCTTAAGATATTGAACAAAACACTATTACTAATACTAAATATATAATATAACCCCTTTATACTTTTACTTTACTATCTATAATAATATTAACTTTAACTTCAAGATTACTATCAATATTATCTATATTAAAAGCTACTCTATACTTCACATTATTCATCTTATAATACTATTTTATTTTATTTAGTTTGTACTAAACATCTTAGTAAAAGTCATATAGAAAGCCCTAAAGGCATACTAGACCGACATAAATTAAGATTATCTTAACTTTATGAAAATTAATATAAATACAATATTTCAATCTAAAAGCTTTAGATTAAGAATCAAAACAATGAAATTAATAGTTTATGTTATTCTAATTAAAATATATAATAATATTAATAAGATTAAATAATACTATATATTCTTCTATCGTATATATAAGATATATTATAATAAGATATCTACAATGACTGAAAAGGTATTTCTTTAAATAATAAATTAAGCAATTAATTATATTATTAGATTAAATAGCCTTATACTTATTCAATTTAGTTTTAAAATATACTTCTATCTTATGGAAAGTTTAACTCTTTCTCTAGATAACATTATGGAGATTTATATTATATATAAACTAATAGGAGGAATCTATTATAAATATAATATTAATATTATTATAAGACTATATAATAACTTCAATATTTCTTAAGTTATAATCTTTTTATCCCAACTTTATATACATATATATATATATAGTAAGAGAGAAATAACTAATAAGGCCTATATTACTCTCTTACTAAATATAATAAAATATATATTCTTAAATTTCCTTATAAGTCTTAAGACTTCCAATCTAATAATATAAGGTTATACTTTATTAATAGTTAAGAACTCTTATTAGATAGTATTTTTGAAATACTAATGCCTAAAGATGTTTATAACAAATCTATTAATATTTATATTATTACTATAAGAAATCTAATATTATATAGAAATATAGATTTTCATAGTAGTACTTTAGTTTTATTTATATGTGTATTTATAAAACTTTAGAATACTTAGAAAAACTATAAGTTATTATTATTATAAGTAATAATAATAGTATTAGTATTAATAATAATAATCCCCTCCCTATTTAAATCATTAGTAATATATTATTTTAATTAATAATATTCTATGTCTAATTGGCTTTAAATCTTATAATTTATAAGAATAACTTACTTTCTCTAAATTTGAATTGAAAACCTTATCTTATAATATATTTTATAGTTAATGAATAATTAGATATAGTATTAATACTTAATTTCTATAAAGTAAGTATTATTATAATATTCAGACTACTATTTTGAAAGTTAATTAAAAAGAAATCAAAAGTATTATTACTAATAGTATTATAAAGCCTATTTAATAGAATTCTACTTTTAATACGATTTATAAATATTTTAAGTTTTATATTATTCATAATATGAGAAATAGAAATATTAATAAGAGATTGTTGGTTTATCTAGAGGGTAATACATACTATATGTAATCTTACTATATAGATATAAAGTAGTATTCTAGTTATTTATTATTATTATATCTATATTATATAGTATATAGCGTTATATAAAGCTTTAGATCTATAGTATAGTAATTACTCACTAATTATTATACGTTTAGTTATAACTCGTATTAAGTACTTAGTATTTCTTACTAGTAGGGAGTAGAAAGTATACTACTATAAATATAGTAATATATATAATTAATATATACCTTATAGTATAGTTTAACTAATACTAGTAACTTTTTGTTTTTACTATAAACTCTAATACCTATCTATTTAAATGAAAAAAAGTATTTTTAGCAGTCTATACCTTTTTATTTTAATAACACTTAAATATTTATTTCTTTATTCTATGTAAATTATCTATCTTTCCATTTAAATAGTTATATAATTTAAATTAATAAATCTCTTAAAAGTATAGGTTAGTATTCTCTTGTAAGGGTATTGGTTTTATTATTATCTCTTTTAATCTATTATGTCTTATAGAGCTTATAATATTTATATAACTACTCTAATATTATAATATCAATTATAAAATACTTTTCTTTAGTAGTATTAAGTTTAATAAAGTATTTATAGAATAAGTATAAGTTAATATATATAATAATAAGGGTTTAAAGGAATTCTTAATATTAGACGAGTTTCTTAAGTAATATAGTTATAATATAAATGAAATTTATATGGATTATTATAGTATAATTTTCTAAAGTAAGTATACTCCTAGTAATTCTTTTATTTCTAATAGAAGAATAATATGAAAGATTACTATCAAAGTTAAATTAATTATTGGTAGCAGTAGTTCTTGAACTTAGAATTATTATAAATTATAATTAAAAGAAGAAGTTAGTATTATTAGTAAATAAGCTATTAATAAAAATAGAAAGATATACTTTAGAAAGGTTAAATAGTATAAAGTTGAAGTTATAATTAAAGTATTCAATCTTCTATTTAAGATATTTACTAGGTATAGTAATATTATTACTTAAAGACTATTATCCTTATACTATATAAGAGAGGTTAAATGCTACTTCAGGCTAGTATATTAGGATAGGGTATATTTTATATATATATTATTTAATATATACCTTTTTGAATACTTTAGGTATTATATATGTATTAATAAAGGTGACCCTTTACCCTTAGTACTTTTAGTATAAATAGAAAGTATTACTATTAGATAATAAGATACTTCTATTAAATATTAATAATACTATTTTTAAGAAAGCTATTTTAAGTTTAACTTGAAATAAGGCTTTTTAGAACTCTTTTTGTATAGTATAAATAAGTAGTATTCAAAAAGCTAAAGATATTATTAATTCATATATTTATAAGGTTAAAATTATTATTCTTAGAATATAAGATAAAGAAATGTAAGTTATATATTAATATTTCTATTTATAACTATCCTTTATAGTATTTAGAATACGTTACCTATTAATAAGTATTTATTTTAGTAAAGCTATATAGTATTTTAATAATAATTATAAAAAAGCCTAATAGGTATTAATTCTCAAAATATAAAAGTAGTTTATTTATGATATATCTTATAAATTCTATTTTAATTAAAATATAAATTTAAATAAAATTATAAAGCTATATTACTATATTTATGTATTAGAAGAGAGTTAAAACTATAGTTAAAATTAATTACTAGCTATTTAATTGGATTATGAGTAATTATATTAATATGTTAAATTAACTATTATTTGTAAAGTCTTAAATTATAAGTTTCAACTTCTTATATATTTTATTAGAATTTCTATACCTAACTTTAATAATAATATAAGATTTGAAATATTTATAATTCCTAAAGAAAATAGTATTATATTAGATAATCTCTATAATACTATTAGTAATAATACTTTTAATTTCTATTTTAATTAGTTTTTTAAATAACTATTTAAATATTATAATGATACTTTTTATAAAGGTTATATATTAATATTATATCTAATTATTCTTTAATTATAGAATATATTATAGAATAAAGTTTCTAGTCAGAATCTAGAAAATATAAGTGATTTCTATAAGTTATAAGATATGAAATTAATTAGATCTAATATATTTAAAATTAGAATAATATATTACTAATTATTTAAATAAAAAGAAGATTATTATTATTTATAATAATAGTATTATTATTATTTATAATAATAGTATTTTATAATACTTATTAAATATTCTAAAGTCCTTTAGGGATTACTATAAATAGAATTGAACTATTACTATAAGAATATATATTTCTATATAATATAAAATCTCTTATAGCAGTAGTATAAATACTTATAGATTTCTTATAAATACCTTTAAATATTAATATTTTAAGAATATAATTTAATTGGATTCTTTAGTTAGTTTTAAAATATAGTTTTATAGCTATAGACTTAAATTCTTAAAGATTATAAAGAAGTTTAGGAATATATATCTTATTATATATAATAAAGAAGTAGTATAAGTCTTATTAGTTATTTTTATTTTATTATATATATACTAAGAATTAGAATAGAAAGGTTATAATATATCAATCATTTAAATTATTATATATTATTAAAATAATATTAATAATATATTAAGTATACTTTTAATAGACTTCTTTAATAGTTTTATATGTAGTATAAATTTAAGTAATAATATCTAGAGAAAGAGTTAAATTCTCTATAAAATAGAAGTATACTTAAAAATAAATAGATTAAATATAAGGCTATTTAGCTTAATAGTATTATTAATTACTTTATATACTATTTAAGTAGGTATTTTCAAATACTAGTATATATTCTATTATAATAAACCTAATATATATAGTAGAAGAATATATAGTATTACTTAATCTTACTAATACTATGATATACTTCAATATAAATAATATAAACTATTAATTCTATTTTTTTACGTCTAATTTAAAGTTTTTTAATTGAAATATTATAATTATATTAATAGTAATATAATAAAGAAAGCTTTAGTGTATATTAATCCAGTATAGTTTAGAAGTCTTTTATATTATTTATATTAAGATATTTGATATAAATTAAGTAGTCTTAAATATTCTTATAGTATTAATAATATAAAATATAGAATAGCTATTAATATAAATAATATTAATAATTATTCTGAAGTTAAAGTTAATATTACTATAGATAGTACAATAAAAGTATAAAAATGCTATATTATATATTTAGTATTAGTAATAGTATTTCTTAAGTATTTTAAAAGTATAATATTTTACTAAATATTTTATTTCATTAAGAGTATTATTGAAATATATAATAATTAGGAATTTAAAGTAATAGTAGAGTTTCTATATTTCTTTTTCTATAAGATATATAGAAGTAATTATTTTCTTTTTATTAAAATGTATTTATAGATATCTTTTTTTTAAATAATTAGTATAATTATCTTACTTTTATAGAATTAGTTATAGATATTGTTAAATATAATATTAAAGTAATTTATATCTATAAAGTAGAGTAAGAAAGGAGTATTATATAGTATTATATAAAATATAGTAATAATAAGGAGTATAAATATATTAACTATTCTAAATATAATAATTAGAGAGGTATTATTAAAATATTTTATTATTAGTTTATTTTATAGAAGTATAAAAATTATAAAAAAGTTAACTATTTACTTAAATATAATAAATTCGAAATATTTAGCAATTAAGAAACTAGTAGTACGTAAGTTAAATAAGATATTTTAAAGGATAGTATTTAAATATTAGCTTTTAAGTATAAATATAAATATAGGAGTTATAATACTACTTTTATTAGTACTTCTACTAT
>QAPG01000383.1:0-23715 GCA_004366825.1 Colletotrichum spinosum
TAATAATAATAATAATAATAATAATAATAATAATAATAATAATAATAATAATAATAATAATAATAATAATAATAATAATATTATTATTATTATTACTCCTAGTTACTATTTATTATTATACTCAACTCCTATAATCTTGAAATATAGATCATTTTCATGAAGATTATTAATAATTAGAGGAATTATAAGTACTTTTATCAGGATTGAAAAGGATTAGTTTTATAGTAGAGTAATCTGATTACTTTTTCTCATTTGTTTAAAATAGTTATAATTATATTTAGCTTTCATATACTATTGGAAGATAAAGCTATTAGAAGAGCTAAAAAGAATATAAATAGGATAATAAACAGAAATCTAATACCTAAGGGTAAAGTATTTAAGAATAATTATAAATACTTCAAATATATCTTAGAAGTAGCCTATTGAATACTATCCGAAAAGGTATATATATTAAAGTCTACTTATCATCAAGGTTATTATTAGCTAATAAGAAGGAAAGTTGATATAATTTAAAATTGAATATATTATAGGACTTATATGCTATTAGTATAACCTTATTACATAATATTAAGAGACTTGAAGTAGTTATAACTATAGCTATTAGTATAAGATAGGTTGGAATATAAGTCCTAGCTAGGAGCTAAATATTCTCTATATAAAGCTGAAGACTTTTTCTCTAATGTATTAAATACATTTAGAAAGAAAACGTAGATTTTCTTTTATTAATACTATTATTAAGAAAAACTTTAAAAATCAGATTATTGAACAGTTTTCTCTTATAATTATTAAGAGACCCTATAAAAAACCAAAAAAGTATTTTCTATAATCTCTATAGAAGAGCTAATTATACTGAAACAACTATTTTAATCTTTATTTTAAAAGAACTTTTACTGAAATAAAATCTAAAATTAAAAAGAATCCACCTAAGCCTTTTAAGAAAAAGGAAACAAACTCAGAATTTAGAGTTAATTAATATCATTTTAGTTTAAAAAGAAATAGTTGAAGATATATCTAGTAATGTAACTAAAAACCTTATATAACTTAATTATAATAGTTAAAAAGAAGAGAAAAAGAAATAAGAAAGAATATATTAAGTTTAAAAATGTGACTCTTACTTAAGCTTCTCCTAAACGAGTTATTACTAATAAAGTTCTAGATACTTTTATTTTTAGGAAACTTCAATAAAGCAAGAATTCATTAATCAAATTAAAACTATTTAATTCTTCATCAATATTAAAGCTACTCCTTATATAGTCGAAGATTTTTATTTATCTCATCAATAAAACTAAAACCCTTTTATTTATTAGATAAGCAAATACTAAAAAGATTACTTTAACTATAAAAAGTAATTGAAAGGCTATTTTACATCATATTAAATATCTTTTACATAACTTTTACTATATATTATAACTAAATATTAGCCTAGTCAATTAATCTAAACCTAATTTGATAAGAATATCAATTATGTTCTTTGATAAACGTATCTTATATAATATTAAAAGAAATAAACTTCCACTTATAAGAACTAAAGTTCATAATTTCTATAAGTTTAGAATTTCTATTTAACCTAAATACTTAATTCTCTATACTAATATTATAAATCTTAATAACTTAAAACTATAACATAGTAGAAAAGGCTATATTAGTAATATTATTAAATTAAAGACAAATAAAATAAATAATACTAATTATAAGTATTCCAAAATTAATAAACTATTTAGCTATAAAATTTGTTTTAGAATAAGTTGACTGATAAAGTTGATAGAGATTCGAATATTCTTTAGAAACCTTTAATATTTTAATTATATTGATTTAGATGTCTATAAATCTATTTTACTAGAAATATATAATTACTATAAGTACTTTATCTTATTCATAAGTAAGTATAGTAGATTTATCTAAGGAATATTATTAAGAAGTCAAAGGTCTAGAGAAATTACGTGAGTTTTCGAAGAGTTTATTAATATAACTAATAATAATAATAATAATGAGAAAATTAAAAAAGTTAATATAAAGAATAGCTTTGAATTCTCAAAGAATAGAATTAAAATTATTTATCTTTATAATAGTATTATTTCTAATTTTAAATTACTTTATACTTAAAACCCTAATACTTTAATTACAAAACCTATAAAAACTATAATTAATAAAATTAGAACTTCTTTTTATAACTCTAACTTATCTTTATACTTTTAAGAGTTAGCTATATTAGCCTCTATCTATATTTATAATAGAATATCTTCCCGCTTGATGTAGTGGTTTAACATCTAGCTAGCCTTTACCGTTTTATAGTAAGAGTAGTAGGTTTGCATCCTATAGCAGGCAACTACGACTAATAAGTATATACCTTCTAATTATATAAATTAAGTAAAATAACTACTACTAGTTATTAGCTACTACTTTTAGTTATTAATAGCTAGCGACTATTAATAGCTAGTAATAGGTATTACTAGCTAGTTAGTATTAGTATTATATAACTATAATCTTTTAAAAAAGTAATTATAATAAATAGGTTTATACTTTCCCTATTTATAAGTAATTAGATTAACTAACTATATTATTACTACTTGAGGTTTCTTCTATTTAAATAGTTCCTTAGCCCTAGTATTATCTATAGGGTTTATAAGGTAAAAGCTGACTACTAGGTGTAGCTTCCTCTAAAGGGTCCTAAGAGGCATATGACTTTAAATAGATTAAAGACTTTTAATACAAGTATATAATATAATAGAATATCTTATTCTTCTTCTAAATTTAAAATTCTGTATAACCTAGAAAAAGAATAAGAACCTTTTACTACTAATATAAAATTATGGAATAGTATCTATTACTATTAAGCTAAAGATAAATATTATAAGAAACTTAATCTTAAAATTATACAAAAGCTTATGGTTATTTTTAATTATAATGCTTATTTAGTTTAAGATTTCTAAGTTTATAACACTATTTAGTTTAGAAATATAAATACTCTTAAAAACCAATTTGATTCTTAATAAAAAGAAAGATTATTTTTTGTAATAATACTATACCCACTTGATATAGTAGTTTTACGTCTAGCAGGCTTTTACCATTTTATAGTAAACGTGATAGGTTTGAATCTTATAGTAAGTAAGTATAATTAGTAATTATAGACCTTTTAGTTATATAAACTAATTATAATAATTACTACTAGCTATCAACTATTACTAATAGTTATTAAAATAGCTAGTAACTATTAGTAATTAGTAATAAGTAGTACTAGCTAGTAGGTCTAGTAATTATATCATAATCCGTTATAATCTTCTAAAGAAGTAACTATAATAAATATAGGCTTATATTCTCTCTTTATAATATACCTTCTATATTTATTACTAATTGTATTAACTAAATGTATTCTTACTACTTGAGGTTTCTTCTATTTAAATAGTTCTTTAGTTCTAGTATTATCTATAAAGCTTATAAAATGGAAGCTAACTATTAGTTTTAGCTTCTTTTTAAAGGTTCCTAAGAGGTATGTAACTCTAAATAGATCAGAAACCTTTAATATAACTAATAATACTATAACTACTAAGCCTAGTTAATTTTCTAAAACGAATGAATCTAACTGATTTAATTCTAATAAGTCTTCTTAGAACCTAGTTATTATTTAGTCTAGTAGAATTTATAACTCTACTAAATGTACTATGTAGTAGTATTATTTCTAATATACCATAGTAGCTACATAGCGTTATTAGTATAGCTAGTTATACGAAATAACATATATAAAATAAAGCTATTTAAAGCCTATAAAAGCTCTATAATAGAAATAGTAAAAAGTGTCTTTAGATATTAATAGTAAATAGTAACGTTCTATATAGTAATCTATATCCCATCGTTTTCGTTAAGTTTCTAGTATTTAGTAGAAAGAGTAGTATTATTTATAAACTTTATTTGCTGAAATCTACTTTTTAACTTAGAATATGTACTTAGTTAGATATAAAACGTATTGAAATAATAAAGAATCGAATAATAAAAGGTTCAAAGCTATCTATTTTAAGTAAAAAGGCTATTTTAGGTATAAAGCTATTTTGAACATAAAGCTTTTTAGAATAGAGAGGACTTTGAAGTAGTAGTATTATAGTACTATTACATATATAGATCTTCTACGTTTTACAAAAGTACTTACTACTTGAATAGTTATTTATATTTCCTATTTTAAGCGTAATGCTACTTGAAGTTGAAGGTACTTTTAACTAGTAATACTAAAGTACTATTATATATATAAGTCTTCTATATTTCTATACAAATATTAAATACTTTTATGATTCTTATAATAACCCTTTTACCTTGATAGTAAGAAGTATTATAAGTTTAAAATATTACTTTAGAGGTTATATATTATTATTAAGGTGAAAATAATAGTCTAATAAATAGGCTATAAGGTTATATACTAAGTACGTATTATACTAGTATTTAACTATAGTAAAATAAATAGTTAACTTATCTTCTTCCTAATCATATAGTATAATGAAGAATAGTAGCTATTTTATTACTTTTATTAGTATAGTATTACAAAGTACTAATAAAAGCCTTATAATAATTTAATACTATAGTCTAGTCCTAAGTCTTATATACTATTACTTATATTAAAACAAAACCATTCAAAAAAGCCTAATATAGTTAATTTAGCTACAGGCTTATTGTCTTAATCTAAGTATTAAAAAGTATACTTAGTATGCAATAAGGAAGTTATTCTATTATTATAAGAACTATTATTAAAAGTCTTCCTAGTTATTAAGCTTAGGATCTTATAGATATTTATAGTATTGCTGTGAGGCCTTATAGAACTATTAATTTAGTAGTAACGCGGCGTATTTAGTAAGGGCCTTAAGCTACTACCTAAGAGACCTATTGGGAAAGTAGTATAGAAGTACTTTTTAAAAGATCCTACTACTTACTAGAAGTAGCTATAAGCCTAGGATATTCTACCTATATAAATTGAATATTTTATTAGTAAATCTTAGCTTATAGGTTATTTATACTGGATATTTAGCACTACTTAATCCATCTTTATATACTACTATATACTACTAACGTTAGTAGGTTAAATTAATATAGAAGTCTTAGTATGTATAGTAATATCTTTTGAAAGGTACCTCTATACTAGGTAAAATACTTAGAAGTAATACTACTTGTGATAAGGGCTTGAATTTCTTTTATAATATTTTTAACTTAATTATATTCTTAAAGGTCTATTTGATAATTATATTAAAGTTAGGTATAGATATATATATCTTCTAGTAATAGTTTCGAAAGTCCTTTTACTAGTATTTATAGGTTAGTTTTAGTTATAAACTCAGTAAAAGAAAGTATTTTAGACTTTTCTAGTAGACGTAGTATAGCTATAGCCTTATTATGGCTAATATAATCCTATAGGTTATACTTATATATAGCTATTTCAATACACTAGATCTAGTTTAACTAGTTTTTAGGGGTATAAAGAAAGAATACTTTTTCCTCGGGTTTAATTAAAACTATTATGATATTTAAAACTTCGATAGAAAGGATGTAAATAAAGGATCAAATTAATTGATAGATAACATAAAAGGGATACTCTTTCTTAGTAGTATAAGACTTTTAATTATCATAAGTAGAATAGTAAATACATAGGGGCGTATATGTTATTATTAGTATTATTATAGTTGTAACGTATATATTATAGTAGTAGGTGTTAGAGGAAAGTACTATTAACCTAAGCTACACTTATAGTAATAGCTTATAGCAGTATTATTTCTAATAGTAAACATCTATATAACGTAGTCGCTTATAGCTACCTAGGCCTATTATATTAGATAAAAGGAAATTTCAGATTGGTTAATATAGTTTCTAATATAATTTGAATAAATACCTAGAAGTAAAGATATTACAAAATATAATAAATATAGAGAGAAATATAAAAGCAAGAAAGTAGTTGATATAAAGTTAGTTTATAACTTCTGAAATTAGTGACAGATAATAGGTAAGAGGTTAAAGGAAATTAATAATTATTGATTATTAAATAAGAGATTATTGACAGTAATATCTGAAAATAGTCTTAATATTGATATAAGTAGTATTAATAATAGGAAGTTTAGATTTTATAGGAAATAGGTAACTTCGTAGTATTAATATCTAAATAGAGTTTATTTTTCGAAAAGTCAACTTTATATTATATAGAGCTTTTAGTTCTATAATACTTAGACTATTAAGTAGTTTATTTATCAAGTATTCTAGTATGATACTTTAGTTAGTTTGAAATATGGATGATAAAAGTAGTATAAACCTGAATATAATAATTGATTTTCAATAATAAATAGAACATATAGGTATTGGTTTATCTTGAGGGTAATATATATTATATATAATCTTATCATATAGGTGTAAAGTAGTATTCTGGTTATTAATTATTATTATTATTCCATTATATAATATATAGTATTATAGAAAGCTTTAGATCTATACTATAATAATTGTTTATTAATTACTATATATTTAGCTATAAGTAATATTAGATACCTAGTATTTATTACTAGTAGGATATAAGAAATATACTACTTTATATATACTCCTATATATAATTATTATATATCTTATAGTATAGTATAATTAATACTAATAACCTTTCTTTTTACTATATATTCTCATACCTATCTATCTATATAAAAAGAAGTACTTTTAGTAATCTATATCTTTTTATCTCAATAATATTTAAATACTTATCTATCTATTCTACTTAAGTTATTTATCTCTCTATTTAGATAATTATATAATTTGAAGTTATAAATCTCTTATGAATATAGTTTAATATACTTTTAATAAATATATTAATAATATTACTATCTCTATTATCTATTATATCTTATAGAATTTATAATATTTATATAATTACCTTCATATTATAATATTAATTATGAAGTATTTGTCTTTGATAATGCTAAGTTTTATAAACTACTTTTAAAGTAAATTTAAGTTAATATATATAATAATCAAAGTCTCAAGGAATTTATATGATTAGAAGATATTCTTAAGTAATATAATTTAAATATAAATAAGGTTTATACAAATTACTATAATATGAATCTCTAAAGTAAATATATTTTGAATAGTTCCATTATTTTAAATAGAAGAATAATATATAGGATTATTTTAAGAATTAGATCGATTATTACTAATAGTAATCTCTTAGCTTAAGACTATTCTAAATTTTGATTAAAATAAAACATGAGTATTATTAATAAAGAAATTATTAATCAAAATATAAAGATATATTTTAAAGGGGTTAAACAATATAAAGTTAAAACTATAGTTTCAATGTTCAATCTACTACTTAAGATATTTATCAAATATAATAATATTATTACCTAAGGACTATTATTCTTATAAAGAAGTTGAATAATACTTCTAGTTAGTATATTAGAATAGAATGTACTTTCTATATAAATTATATAATATAGACCTTTTTAAACACTTTAAATATTATATATATATTAATAAAAATTAGTTTCTACTCTTAGTACCTTTAGTATAAGTAAATAGTATTATAATTCAATAATTAGATACTTCTATTAAATACTAATAGTATTATTTTTAAGAAAGCTATTTCAAATCTTACTTTAAAAAGGTCTTTTAGAACTCTTTATTTTTATAATATAAAAAGTAATATTTAAGAAGCTAACAGTATTATTAGTTTGTATAATTATAAACTTAAAAGTATTATTTTGAAAATGTCAAATAAAGAAGTATAAATTATATATTAATATCTCTATTTGTAACTATTCTTTCTAATATTTAGAATAAATTCACTTACTAATAGGTACTAACTTTAGTAAAGCTATATAGCAATTTAATAATAGTTATAGGAAAGCTTAGAGAATACTATATTTTAAAGTATCGAAATAGTTTAATAATAATATGTTTATAAAGTTTATGTTAGTTTGGATGTACGTTTATATAATATTATAAAGTTGTATTATTAAATTACTATATTAGAGGAGAATTAAGATTATAACTAAAATTGACTACTAACTATTCTATTTGATTATCATTAATTATATTAACATTTCAAACTTATTATGATTTCTCAATCTTTAAATTATAAGTCTTAACCTCTTATACATCTTATTAATATCTTCATTCTTAATTTTATTAGTAATATAAGATTTAAAGTATTTGTCATCTTTATGAAAATATGGATAATATTATATAATCTCTATAATTCTATTAGTAATTACTTTTAAGTTCTTTTTTAATTGACGTTCGAAATAGTTATCTAAATATTGTAATAATACCTTTTTCATAGAACTTAAATATGGATATTAGATCTAAGTACTCTTTAGCTATAAGATATATTATAAAGAAGGATTCTTCATTACAATTTAAAGAAGATAAACTACTCTTATGAATTATATAATTTCAAGTTTCTAACTTAATCAAAAGTATTATAATTAAAATGAGATATTACTAACTATTTAAAAAGAATAGGGAATTATTATTATCTATAGCAGAAGTATTCTATAGTATTTACTACATATTCAAAAGCTTAGGAATAGCTATAGATAGACTTATAGTAGTTATATAGAGTTATAAGCATCTTTTCAATATTAAAATACTATTTAATCTTTATATAAACTAAGGGATAGAATATAGAATTCATATTTATAATATTAAGAGTATTATTATATTATTTAATATTCCTTCTTAAAAGTTAATATAAGAACTAGTAATTAGAAATTTCTAATTAGTAAAATAGTATTATAAAAGACTATAAGCTTCATATTAAGATTAAGAATTATAAAACTTGGAATTATAATACTATTATTATGTTAAGAGTATAGGTTATTTCTAGAAGTACCTTAAATTATAGCAATTATTGAATTATTTTATAACACTTATAGAATATTTATATTTATTAGTTAAATATCTTATAATATTTATAGAATATTCATACTTTTAGAAATAATAGTAAATAAGATAATTATAATTATTTAAAGTTACAAAGTTCGATTTGTTTCTTTAATATTTTATATCCCTTCTTTAATATTTTATATCTTTCAAATAATGACAAATTGATCTATTAAAGTGTAAAGGAAGTCTGTAGAATATAATGTTATAAATATAAATCTAAATTCTTAAGAATGATAAAACAACTTAAGAATATATATCTTACTCGAGATAATAAGAAGATATTAGGAATCTTACTAGCTATTCTTCTCTTACTATATATATATATCTAAAGAATTGAAATAAAAGGACTACAATATAAGAAATATTAGAATTAGTATATATTACTAAAGTAATATTAATAATATATTTAGTATACTTATAATAGATCTGTTCTATAGCTTTCTATATAATATGAGCTTAAGTAATAATCTTTAGAAAGAAAGCTAAATCTTCTATTAGATAGAGGTATACTCTAAAAGTAAGTAGAGTAAGTGTATAGCTATTTGAGTTAATAATATTATTAACTACTTTATATACTACTTAAAGAATACTTCTTAAATAGCAATTAGCAGCTTATTATAATAAGTCTTATGTATATAATAGAAGAATATATAGTATTCCTCAACCTTTTTAATACTATTATATACCTCAATAGAAGTGATATAAACTATTAATCCTATAAGTTTTACTTCTAATCTAAAGTCTTTAGATCGAAATATGATATTTATATTAATAATGATAAAATTAAGAAGACTTTAATATATATTAATTTAATATATTTTCAAAACTTATTATATTACTTTTACTATAATATTAAATATAAATCAAGTAGTATTTACTATTATTATCACATTGATAATATATAATATAAAGTAACTATTAATATAAATAATATTAATAATAATCTTAAACTTGAAGTTAAAATTACTATAAATAGTAGAATAAAAGTATAAGAAAACTAGACTATATATTTAATACTAATAATAATACTTCTTCATTACCTTAAGGGTATAGTATCTAATTAGATATCTTATTTTATGAAGAATACTATAGAAACATATGATAGCTAAATATCTAAAACCGTAGTAGAATCTCTATATTTCTATTTCTAAAAGATATATAAAAGTAGTCATTCTCTCCTAATTCAAAGAACATTTGTAGATATTTCTATTTTTAAATGATTAATCTAATCTTCTTATTTTAATAGAACTAATTATAGATATTATTGAATATAATAGTAAATTAATCTATATCTATAAAATAGAATAAGAAGGAAGTATAAAATAGTACTATATAAGATATTATAATACTAAGGGATATAAATATAGAAACTAATTTAAATATAACAATTAGCAAGATATTACTAAAGTATATTATTACTAATTTATCCTATAGAAATATAAAGATTACAGAAGAATTAATTGTTTATTAGACTATAATAATAACTTTTAAATATATATACAAATATAAAACCTATAATACTTTTCTTAGTAATTCTACTATTAGAAGTACTACTTTAAGTAAAGATATAAAATACTACCTAATTCTAAAAGATTCTTTTAATTCTACTTCTATTAAGAATAATAAGATTTTTAATAAAGAACAATATTAAAAACGATTGAGAAAGAATAGTACTTTTATCTTTAACTTTATACTACATTTAATATTATATAATAGTATTATCATACTTATTACCTTAAGGAGAATCCTTAAAATTGTTATCTAAACTATTAATATTCTTATACTCTTTAAGGGAAATTTGATATATTATTACTAAATATACCTTAAGATTAATATTTAACTGATATTGATTAAACACGATATACTTCTTCTTAAAGATATATCTTATAAACTGGTAATTTACTTTATTATTATATATAATACTTCTTATTTAAAAAGCTATATATAAGAGCAAGAGACAAATAAGCTCTATCTAGTATCAGAGCATTACGATAATACAAATACATCTAATACAAATACAAATACATATACTTATAATATATTATATATAATAGCTAATCTATGTATTTATATTCATTATAGTCAAGATTCTGATATATTACAAATACAAATATATATAATATAATTATATTATTTGTAATATAATACGTTAAACTAAAGCAACAAAAATTAATTATATTATTACTACTATAAATAGAGTAAATTCTAATAATTATGAAACTATTATAATTCAAATGATTGAAATTATATTAAGATATAAAAGTCTAGTTTTTCAATATTATTAGAATCTGATAGTTTTAATATAGATATATCGGGAAAGATCGAATACTATATATAAAGTAAAAGAGATTTACTTATTGAATAGTTTAATTTAACCTTTTTAGATATTACTCAAAATGTCATATATTACAGATATTACAATTACAATTATATATTTATAATATAATACAAATACAGAGGTCTCTAGACTATTACATTATAAGTACAAATACATATATTAGGTGAAAGTCCTCATAAATTACAAATACATATAATATATATGTATTTGTAATATGTAATATGTAATGTAATATGTATTTGTAATGTAATATGTATTATTTCGAAATGCTCTATCTAGTATAAATAAATATAAGTACTGCAAAATATAGGTATAAATAGAATATTAAGTATTTTATAATGTAGTACCTTATAAGTAGTTTTGAAAAGAGTTATATATAAAATCAACTTGAAATTAATTATTAATTTACCTCTAGTTATTATCTCTATTAATCTAAATATATTATAGCTTTTGAGTAAATATAGTATTACTTATAGCTAATTATAACTAGTTACATAAACTCCAATAGGTTACTATAGGACTAAAGAGAGCTAATAAGTATTTAAATATATTATAATATATATTTCTAAGTTTGAAGTAGAACATTTTATCTATATAGATATTTAATGAGAAGGCTTTCTAAATATGAATAAGCTTTAATATAAAGACTTTAAAGGTTCTCTTTTTATTCTTCTTAGAGTTTTCAATTATAATACTTTAAAAAGTAGTATTTTACTAATTAGAAAAGTATAGTTATGAATATTCATTTATTTCAAAATAATCTTTAATATAACAAGCTATTTCTTTAAATTATAAGTTAAAGCTAAAGTTATTTCAATATTCAAAGTATTATTGAAATAGTTAATCCTTTGGTATAACTTAAAATGTACTAACTTACAAATAATATAAAATAAGAAGTTTAAAGTAATAATTATAAAACACATCTTTATTTTAATATATTTTATATCTCTCTATTATACTTTAAAGTTTTACTATCTAATCATATTACATATATAGTATTCTTAATTAAAATATCATTAAAACAAATAGTAGAAGTAATATATTAAGAGTATTTAAGTCACCTTAGAGCTATAAGTTATTATATCTATAATATACTTCTTATATATAAAGAAGCTCTGTATTAAGAAGACTATATATTGTTCGACTTATTCTATTGTATAAAGAACTTCTATTTCTATTATTCTAATAAAAGTAATAAGAAATTCTACGGTATTTCTATATGAATACATTGTATACAAATCGCTCTATAAATATATATTTATCTTACCTTTTTACTCCTAATAGTTTTTAAGTAAATAAAGTAAAGGTATAGAGGTTTATTTTTTTATAAGATACTAGAAGCAGTTCGAGCTATATATATTATAGCTATAGCGCTTTATATACTATAGTTATAGTGGCTAATATGCTATAGTTATATTATAATATATACTATGCTTCAGTTTATATACTATAGTTATAATACGTTATGTATTATAGTTATAGTAGCCTATATATTATATTAGGATATATACGCTATAGTTATAATACTTTATATACTATAGCTATAGTAAGCTATATGCTATGACTATAGCTAGAATTCTAGTAATATAGCCAGAACTCTAGTAGCATAGCTAGAACTCTAATAGTATAACTAGAACTCCAAAATGAACCCTCTATATAAAAGCTTTAATATCTCTATAAATAATAGTTAGAAATAGTTAATCATACTATTAATTGAATTACTATTTCTCCTTCTATTTAACTATTATTATAATATATATTTTGATTAAGCCTTAATATTAAGAAAACTACTTTTATTATATTATATTTCTCTTAAGCTTATAATTATCTATAGTGATAACTTAACTATTAATTTACTTATCTATCTATTTATTCGAATAAACTATAAACCTAGCTCTTTTCAACCTAAAGATTCCATATTTTATTTATTAAAAGATTACTCTTCTTATTTATCTAAAAAGAACTTGAATATTATATTAAAATCTATAAAAGTCTCTACTTCTTTACTATTTGTATAGAAACTAAATATCGTATTGAAATTAGTTTATTTTTATGAAAAATCAACCTTATTTAAAAACTTATTTTAATACCTAAAACTCTTGTTTTTCTACTTATTTTAATTCTTTTTAATTCTTTAGATATTTAAGATTTATCTTTAATTAACTACTTTTTGAAATACTTTTAAGTTTACTTTCTCTTTGATTTCAAATTATTTTAATAGTAAAAAGATTAATATATATAGAAACTCAATTCCTTGTATCTCGAATTTTACCTTAATTTTCACTTGATTTTAAAAAGAAGGAAAAATTAAATTTATTCAAAAAAGAGAAAGGAAATACTAAGATTTAAAGCTCTGATTTTAGATTTATTCTTTAAGTTATATTTTTATTTGAAATAGAAAAGGAAGATTTTAATCTTTAATCTTTATCTTCTTAGAAAGTATAATACTTTTTTATACTATATACTATGAGAATTTTAT
Source organism: Colletotrichum spinosum (assembly GCA_004366825.1). Lineage (NCBI taxonomy): Eukaryota > Fungi > Ascomycota > Sordariomycetes > Glomerellales > Glomerellaceae > Colletotrichum > Colletotrichum spinosum. The sequence continues at coordinate 13,716 of QAPG01000383.1, forward strand.
ATCTTTTTAACAAAACTCTTATAATCTATATATTTTAAATACTTTATTTTACTTTCATAAAATAAGTTATTTTAGAAAGATTACTATTTTTCAATTAATAAGAAGTAGTAATTATAAAGTCTAATCTATTTATATTAAGGTTTTACTTATTAAGAAACATACTTTTATAGATATTACTAAACCTATTACTCCTAAAATTAAAGGTAGAAATAAAAAAGCTTTAAATTATATATTACTATATTATAAGGATAGCCTTGTTTCAACTATAAAGAATAATATAAATGTTTTTTAAATATTTAAATATTTAAAGGAACTCTATAAGCCTTTAGGATTTACTAATAAGTTCTTAACTTATGAAGAATCTTTTAATATTACTTTAAGTAATTTTAATAATATAGAAGAATTTCGAAATAAAACTAAAGAACTAAGTAATAATTTATTTTAGAACAAATTGGAGTTATTTAAATAGATAGCTATAATATATATTCTAAGTAGTTTTAATTCTCATTATAAAGGTTTTATTATTTCTATAATTTAAAATCTTAAGTCTAATAAAGAAACTTATATTTCAAATTCTTTAGTTTTTAATCTGTTAAATAAATCTAAAAGAAGGAATATTAATTTAATTGTTATACTAAAGATATTGAGAAAAAGAAGGATTTTAGAATTTCTAAAAACCTTATAAAGATAAAAAGGAATCTCTTATAAAAACTATAAGAAAAATAATTATACTGAAGAAAACTATACCTATTTTTATCTTGGAAAGGCTCTAAGTTAGTAGAAGAATATCCTAATTAAAAATAGTAATATAGATAAGATAAAATCTAAAAAGAAGAATTTAAAATCTATTAGTATTATTTCAATTAGAACTAAAGAAAGAAGTAAAATAGAAGATAACTGATTAGAAGATAAAAATAAAGAAGTTCCTAAATCTGAAGAACTTATTTCTAAAAATATAGATCTTGATATATTTTCTAAAGAAGACGATAGTTTGAAGGATATAAGAGGTATCTAAAAGCCCTTTATGAAAAGAAATAATAATAATAATAAAACTCTAGGTTTTCAATAAATCAACAAATTATAAGACATTTTAGGAATTTACTTAAAAGAGAAAATTATAAAGATATTTGTTTTTGTTTAGATATTACTATTACTATCTATATAGTTAAAAATAAATCTATTCTATTTAATATAAAACTAGTTTTAAAATAGATTAAATAGAAAAGTACTATATATCTTCTAGTTAGAATAATAAGAGATTTAAGAATATTTCTAAAGATTGGATTTCTATATTAAAAGACGTTTATTATATTTTAGAATTAGAAGTTAATTTATTATCTTAAAGTAAATTTAATATTATAGGACTTATTTTAGTTTTCTAGAAAAAACTTATATCATATAATATAGAAAAGAATTCTACTTTAATAGTAGGATTTAAAAAGAATATTTTCTATAAATCTAATACTCTTATTTTATAAAAAGATACTATTCCTTCTACTATTATATTAGATAATATTTAACGTTTATATAACTATTCAGATTATAGTGGTATAAAAGTAATAAATAGTGTAAAAGATAATACTTTAACTTTATCTTATGAAATAAATAGAATAGATATTCTTTCTATTCATAGAGCTTACATTAAAGGAAGGTTTATAAATAATATTAATAGGAGTAATAAAGAGTAGAAATAAAATCTTTAATATTCAGATTATATTAATTCAGATTTATATAGATTTATAACTTTTATAATATATAACAGATTTAATAGATTTATTCTATTTATCAATAAATCAACTAGACTTACTTAGGAACTTTTATTAAAAGTTAAATTAACTAAAGAAGCTTCTAAACTCTTTCTCAAAATATAAAGAGTTAGTAAATAATATTATTGATAAGAGAAAGATAAAAGAGTTTGATACTAATAGAAATAATAAATTTATAAATAAAAGAATAAAAGATATTTATTCTTATTTTAATAGTATCTATGATATTAGACCTCTTTATACTTATAAACTTAATAGTTTAATAGAAAGAATAATAAGACTTCTAATTAAGAAAATTAGAATTCTAATTTATTACTTATATTTACCTTATTATGTATAGAGGGATACTTTAAAAGCTTCTATATATATATATATATAATAGAACTCTTTATAATTCTATGAATTTCAAGACTCTCTATAGATTAAAAAATAAAGTAAAGCTTAATACTAATAATATTAAAGTATAGAATAACCTCTATTATTATAAAAATAAAGATCCTAATACTAGGGAATTAGATATAAGAGCTTATAAAGGAGCTATTATAGCTTACAGAAATAATACTTAAAAGACTTAGGATTTTAATAAAACTAGAGCAATATAATCTAGAAATATAAAAGTCCTGGAAAATACTTTTTATACTTTAAGAAAGGAATTACCGTTATCTATTAATTTACAAAAAGGAATTCTAATAATTATAGGTTTAATCAGTTTAATAATAATCTTATTTTAAATCTAAATGAGTCTTTTTTAAGTATAGGTTAAAATAATAATAATAATAGTAATCATAACAATAATAACTCTTTAGCAAATCTAACTACTAAAAGTCAAGAAATAACTGGAATAATTCTAGAAGGAAATTTAAATATTGAAATCATTGAAAATAATAAAGTATTTGAATTAAACATAGAAAATAATAATAATATTGAGGGAAAGTCTAATTTATATGATAATTTACCTATTATATTAAATAAAGTTAAACAAGACTTTCAAATTCCTCAAGAAAGTATTCTTTTTACTATTTTAGATTATTCTCACTTAAATGGTTATATAAAGCTATATAAAAACATTAGTAAAGATAATTAAGTTTCTTACATTTTATTAGTAGATAAGGTAGAAGACCGTACCTCCTTTATTCAAGTATTTTAATCCCCTAAATATAGAAATTAAATTTACCTATAATAAAAGAAATAGAACAAATAGAATCTATAAATAGTTAGAAAATAATACTTCTATTTGCTATTAATATTCAAGATATTAATATTCTCAGTAGTAGATAGGTTTATGAATTAGACCTAAACAATATAACTAAAGAAGCTATGTATAAAGCTAGATAGGTAGCTTAAGGCTATAATTAATATTTAAATGTTGATTTTTAGGAGCTTTTAGTACTACTTGTAGGCTTAAAAATTAGAAATATATAATAATTCCTTCGATTTATTCTGGATAGATTTTAATATAATATGATATTACTATAGTATTTATTCATATTAATATTAATAAACTTATATATCCTTATCTACTAATTAGATTTTATTTTAATATAAAAAAGAATTCTTTAGAATTTAATGTAAATATAAATATAAATACTTATAAAAAATAAAAACTATATTTTGATTTATTTATTAAATAAAGCATTACATAGTTCGAAATATAATCTTCAACTTTAGTATAATTATCTAACGAATATTTATTATTTAATGGGATTTATTATTGCTCCTTATAATAAAGTAGTTTTTATTTTAGATAAAAACCTTATATAGCTCTTTTAACTTACTATATTGATAATATATTACTAGCTACTAGTAATCAGGAAATAGCTAATTATATATAAAATTCTTTCGAATAGAAAATAAAAGTTTAGAACTTAGGAAAGCTTTCGATCTTTCTTAGTTATAATTTATCTATAGATTTAAAAGATAAAATAGTTATTGTTAATTAGAATAAATATGCCAAGAAAGTTGTTAAGAAATCTAAAAACAAGAAACTATTTATAAATTTAAAACTCCTATAGATAATAACCTAAAATTACATAGAAATACAGAAAAGGTTTTAAAATAATTATTTTGAAGTTTTAATAGAAAATAGAAGCTCTATTATATTTAGCTCTAAAAGTGAAGCCTCATATTATTTTTCTAGCAATAGTTTATTTTTAGCTTACTTATAAATTAAATAAAAATCACTTCTTAGCTTTTGATTATATATAGAGTTATTTAAATAATCATAAAGAATATAGATTTATTTATAATTATAAAGATATATCTTCTATCAAGAATATTATAGGATTTATTAATTCAGATTAGGTAAGAAATTTAAATAATAGAAAGTCTACTTCTTGTTATATTTCTTATTTAAAAAGAAATAGTAATATGATGATTTATTTTACTATAAACTAAAAAGTAGTAGTTTTATCCATTTATAAAGCTAAATATATAGTTCTATTTGATAGCTATAAAGAAGCAACTTATTTATATTATAATTATAATTAAATAAATCTAAAACTAAAATTATCAAAAGGCAAGAAACTTAAGGCTTTTATGAATAATCTAATAATCAAAAAGCTAGCTGAAAATCCCAAATTTCATAAAAAAGCAAAACATATAGATCTAAGATATCACTTTATAAGGGATTCTATTAAAAATAAAGATATCTTTATATACTATATAAATATAGAAAGTAATATAACTGATATTCTAATTAAACCTTTAGGTTTAGTGCAATTTAAGCGAACTTTATCTAAGTTTTAAGAATGAATATCTTAAAAGTCTTTTCTTTTTTACCTTCTATAGATTTTAAGTTTTATAACTTTATATAATATTTCTCTTTTTACTTTTCATTAAGTCTTACGAGTTTTTATATAAATAAGCTATATACTAATAAAATATATCTTATAAGGGGATATTAGATTGATTCTAATATATAAAAAACGTCTATTTCTATTATTCTAACAGAAATAATAAGGAATTCTGCGATATTTCTATATAGATAAATCATACACAAATTGCTCTATAAATATATACTCATCTTACCTTTTTACCCCTAGTAGTTCTTAAGTAAATAAAGTAAAAATATAAAGGTTCATTCTTTTATAAAGTATTAGAAGTAGTTCAAGCTATATATATTATAGTTATAATACCTTATATATTATAGCTATAGTAGTTAATACGCTATAGCTATATTATAATATATACTACGCTTTAGTCTATATATTATAGTTATAGCGCGTTATATACTATAGCTATAGTAGCTTATATATTATATTAAAGTATATACACTGTAGTTATAATATTCTATATATTATAATTATAGTAATCTATATGCTAGAGCTATAGCTAGAACTCTAGTAGTATAGCTAGAAATCTAGTAATATAGTTAGAACTGTAACATAAACCTTCTATATAAGAGCCTCAATATTTCTACGAATAATAATTAGAAATAGTTAATTATATTATTAATTTAATTACTATTTCTCCCTCTACTTAACTATTATTATTACGAATATCTTAAATAAGTCCTCATATTAAGAAATCTACCTTTATCATATTACGTTTCTCCTGACTTTACGGTTATCTATAGTAATAACTTTACTCCTAATTTATCTATCTATCTATTTGTTTTAATATATATTAGTAAAACGAAGAAGAAGAATAAGGGTTATAATAATAGTAGTAAGAGTAAAGAAACTAACTAATTATGTTATAATTATTCTTCTTTAGTTATTTATAAGAAAGCTGAAGTAAATTTGACTTATTAAACTTCTAATTTAACCTTATAGAGGGGTAGTATAATCTCTTATTCTATTTCTATTAAAGTATCGAATTACTCTAAGAACTTCTTAAAGTTTTATTAAAAAGTATTATAATATTTATTAATCTTAATAATTGTTCTTAAAAATCTTCAGAATATATATATTCCTATTGAATAATCTAATATAACATACAAAAAGTCTTTCTATGATTTATGTTAATTCTAATACTATAGAAGAAAAGGTAACTTTACGTATAATAAGTAATTCAAATATTAATAAGTTATTAAATCATTATAAGTTACTTTTTAAAACTATCTCTAAATAGCTTAAAAAGGTTATAATTATATAGACCTAAGTAGTTATAGAATACTACTTAATATCTTAAATAGATTAGAATTATAATGATATTCTTATTGATAATATTCTTATAATGAATATTTTAGATCAATCTAAATAGTATGAGATCTAAATATTAATAGATCTTTATAAATATAAGAATACTACTTAGTATTATGATAACTACTAAAGCAGTATGTAGAGTAAATACTTCTCTAGAAACTAGTCATTTAAATATTATTATAGAAATTAGAATATTAAAAAAGAGTTATTATATTAATCTATCTATACAGAGAGGAATAAAGACACTTTTCAAAAAGTTATATGAATCTCTTATAGTTAAAAGATTAGAGATATTAGAATATCTAATATTATAAAGATTTAATAATATTCTAAAGGGATAGTTATATTTACTAAATATATTCTAATAAGTAATAATTGACGATATATATTTAAGTCTTTAAACGTACTATAATAAGTATTCTAATTTAGGTATAATGAGAGTTTTAATTGAATATAACTACTTAAGTCTTATACAGGTCTCCTTAAGATATTAGTATACTATTTGGAATCTTCTAATTAGAATTGTAAAATAGGGAGAATCTAAAGTATTCAAATAGTAATTCTTATAATCTTTCATTTTATATTGACTTTAAGTATAGTTTTTAATACTTACTTGCTCTGTTATAATAAATCTTATTAATTTATAGAATAATAACAATAGAAGAATTAAGTATTAATTAGTATTAATTTATCTAAAAAGTAATATATATTATATACAATCTTATTATATAAGTAGAAAGTAATATTCTAATTATCTGCTATTATGATTATTATATTATATAGTATATAGTATTATATAAAGCTTTAAATCTATAGTATAGAAATTACTTACTGATTACTATATATTTAGTTATAGCTAGTACTAAAAACTTGAAACTTATTATTAATAGAATACAGAACGTATATTACTATATATAGAATAATATGTATAGTCACTATGTTCCCTACAGCATAGCGTAACCGATAATAGGGTTTTAAGAGTAATAGGAATATTTAAAGTTTTATTTATCTAAAATAAATTATTAGGATAAATATAAGTAATAGCTAAATAGTTAGAACCCTCTAAATTGTAATAAAGAAAAGTATTATTATAATATCTAAATCACCATATAAAAGATTAATCAAAAACAAGTTGAAAATATTATTCCTAATAGTATTATAGAGATTATTCAGTATAATTCTATTTTTCATTAGAATCGTAAGTTCTTTAAATCTTATCTTATTAGTAAAGCTAAAGCTAAAGATATTAGTAAGATATATAAAAGGTTAAGAGTTATAATCTAAAGCTTTAGATATTATAGCAAATTTGAAATATTAATATAATTATCAATTCTTTAGTAGAATAATTGATGTTTAATCTTAGCTATAGTCGTGGCTTTTGTCTAATATAGTAGTGGAAGACTATAATTCTGTAGTATTATATAGACTTATATCTAAATTAAAGTAGAACTTATAAAGTATATTATTACTCAATTAGTTTTATATCTTAAGGAGTGATATCTTTAGACTTTATTATGATTATTATTAGGTTATCATATAGTCTTATTGAAGCTGATGTTTACTAGTAAATGATTTATTCTCAATATTATAAGAAGTAGTTAAAAATAGAGATGTTAGTATATAATCTATATTTATTCATCTTATATCTTGAAAATAATGTTTTGAGGCTTTTAAATATATATATAAATAATATACTTAGCTTTTTAGATACTGCCCCCTTATACTATAAGATTAAGGAGTATCAAAAGGTTTTTTTTAATGTTAAATTCAAGATCGTTTGTTTAAAAATAATATTACTAATATTTAACGGGGGTATTTATTCCTTAATAATAATACTTTTTATATATACTATAAATACTGAGTATAAAGGTAAACCATCATTAACATATATATATATATATATATATATATATATATATATTCAATACCTAATGTATTTAAGAAGATATATACTAAATAGTATATATAGGAGATATATTTCATCTTAATATACTAGTTAGAAATACTATTTAACTTCTCCCATATTATATAAAAACAATACCCCTTAGGTAATAACACTATAGTATTTAAAGAATATATTAAGTAGTAAATCAAATACTTTATCAATACCTTTAAGGCTATATTATTTAATCTTTCTAAAACATATCTAGAGATTTTCATTAATTACTTATTCACTAATTATATGAACTTCTTAATTTAATCAGCAATTATAATAATCCTAGACTAAGACACTATTATTAATAATAGCTAATTTAACTTCCAATATAATTTTATATACTATTCTTTTTTAAAAAATAAAAGAGTGCACAGGAATATATTTCCTTCATGAATCTATATCATAATCACTAATATAAACCTTATCTATATTATAGCTATATCGTTTCAAAAGACTTTCTTAAATTAAAGATTCTTTTGAATTTTAATTAATATATATTATAACTTATATTTACTATATAAATGCTTTATAAAACTCAGTATTATTAGGGGAGAATACCTTATAATTAGAATTATAATATTAAGATATTTATATAAGTACTATAAGCTTGATAAGATATAGTAGATTAGTAGAAATAATAATATTACTAATACTCTTATAAAAGATATCTTAAATTATATTTTGAGAGATTTTATTGATTTGAATTTTACAACTATTTAAATAGAGAAATAGATATTTCAAATAGAATAGGTAAATCAATATCCCAATTGTATTTAAATAAAAGAATATAAATTGTTGAAATACTACTTTTATATAAACAAATAGATATTAGGATATATAATAAAAAGAAAACGTTACTGGTTCTAATTATACTATATTATAAGATACATAATAATAATAATATTTATTATTTTATATATAATAAAAGAGGCTAATGGCTTGCTTTCTACTACGACTATTAGAAGATATATTACCCCCTGAAGTATAGCTTCAGCCCTCTTACCCCCTACTAATTACTGTAGCTAGCCTTTAGTTAATTTAGAACTAAGCTTCTCATAATTATAATAATTAGTATATATATTTTATATCAATCTTTTTAATAATAAATAACTAATAACTCTTCCTATAATAAGCTTATATTCTTATACTTTTATAACTATATATAATTCAAATATATTATAATATTCAATTACTATTAACTATAAGTATTCTATTCTAATAGTTATTATACCTTTAATATAACTACAATTTTAATATCTTTCAGATTAAGCTTTACCTACTTTTAAAATAGAATTTTATATTATTAATATAGAGGTTTTCTACTATTGATATAAATTAGGTTTTAATTTCTATATAAGTATAATAGAACTTAGTTTACTCTTATTAATTTAATTACTTTTATTCCATATTTAGAATAATATCTAAGCTTTTCATTCTATATATAGATTTAATTATACAATTTACTTGATAATAGTATTTATATTAATACTAGCTTATAGCTAGTTAAAATAGTAATAAAATTACTTATTATTATAAGTAATTATACCCCTAGTTCTAATACTTAATCTTATAATAATAGAAGACTTCATAATAATAATTTATATAGAGAGAATCTTATTAAAACTAGGGTTTAATATAAATAACTAAACGTAACTACTAAGATAATAAAGTTAAAAATTCTTTTAAACCTCTTGAAAATAAAATAAAATAGAATGCTTATAAGAATTAGGCATTTTATAATTGATTATTCTTCTATATTTGTTATAATAGATTTAAAATCCCCTTGAAATCTATATAACTACTTATAGGAAAAAAGGTATAAGATAAATATAATACTATATATTTATAATTCTTATAATTAAAGCTATTAGTTTATTAGATTAAGCTTTAGTAAAACTATCCTAAAAGTTGTAATTTATAAGTAGCCTATAGATATTTAAGGAATGATTATCTAGCCATCTTATAAATTACTATATTAAGTTAAAGAATTTAGAAATTGAATATTCATTAGATAATATTCTAATATTAATATAATACTATATTATTAATTACTAAATACTTTAGAGTATTATAATAATATAATTATGGGAGTTTTAAAAGTTATTAAATTATATTAAAAGTATTTATATTTATTTAAGTATTATTTATATATT
>QAPG01000384.1:0-23152 GCA_004366825.1 Colletotrichum spinosum
ATATATTAATTATAATATAATTAAATATTATATTTATATACTTCTACCTAATATAGTAGTTTAACATCTAGCTAGCTCTCACTATTATAATAAGAGTAATAGGTTTAAATTTTATAGTAGGCAAGTATAACTAGTAGTCTTATACCTACTAATTATATAAACTAAGTATAATAACTACTACTAATTAGTAGCTCTTACTACTAGCTATTTATAACTAGTAACTATTAATAGCTAGTAACTAATACTACTAGCTAGCTAGTATTAATATTATATAACTATAATTTCTTAAAGAAGTAATTATAATAGATATAGGTATATATATACCTTCTATTTATTAGCTATTATATTAACTAACTATATTTACTACTTAAGGTTTCTTCTATTTAAATAGTTTCTTAATACTAATAGTATCTATAGGATTTATAGAGTAAGAGCTAACTACTAGGTATAACTTCCTTTAAAGAGTCCTGAGAGGTATGTAATTTTAAATAGATTAAACACCTTTAATATAACTACATTGAATCACATTTATATACTTTCTACTTTCAGAATACTTTATAAGTCCTTCTCAAATATATTAAGATATTATAAATTATATAATTTATTATTTCTATAAGACAGAAGTTTTTAATATTATAATTTAAAAGGTTAGGGAAATCAATAAAGTATTTTAAATACTTCTAATTATTCGAAATATATTTTTATAGACTATAAAGAAATTTCAAGATTAAATTACAATTATATTATTTCGGTTACCTTTGCTCTATATTTAGAATGGTATCTAAACTCTACACCTTATATATAGATTTAACTATAAGTGTTACCTGATAATAGTATTTATACTAATACTGGCTTACAACTAGTTAAAATGGTAATGAAATTACTTATTATTATGGATAATATATAGGGTATAGGGTTTAGGTACTACTCGAGGTATAGAGTAAAAGTAACTAAATAATTATATTATTTCTTTATTTAGAAGACTAAGTGAATAGAAAGCTACTTGATAGAATATCATTATAATATTAATAATTGAAATTGAACTTCTCAACTTTAAATATATCTTAAAGGAGACTATAATATTAAAAGAACTCTTTTAAAATATTAAATCTAACTTTAGAGATATTTAGAGTATCTATTATAATAATTAGTAGATTATTAAACTAGTTATTTTAAATAGTAAGTATCTATTTATTATAATTGTATTAAAGGTTTCTGATCTATTTAAAATCATATACCTCTTAGGACCTTTTAAAAAAAGCTATACTTAGTAGTTAGTTCTTACTTTATAAACCCTATAGATAATACTAGAACTAAAGAACTATTTAAATAGAAGAAACCTTAAGTAGCAATAATGCAATTAGTTAATATAATAACTAATAAATAGAAAGTATATATATACTTATATGTATTATAATTACTTCTTTAAAAAACTATAGTTATATAATACTAATACTAACTAGCTAGTAGTACTTATTACTAGTTATTAATAGTTACCAGCTATTAATAGCTATTAGTAAGAGCTAATAGCTAGTAGTAGTTATTATATTTAGTTTATATAATCAGAAGGTATATACCTACCGGTTGTAGTTGTTTACTATAGGATTCGAACCTACTACTCTTATTATAAAACGGTAAAAGCTAGCTAGATATTAAACTACTACGTTTAGTGGGTAAGTATCTATTTATTAAATTTCAATATATAGATTTTTAATAGATATGACTATATTGAAAATACTGAAAAAGAAATCTTAAAATTATATATATACTGATAGATATAATACTGATAGATAAACTTATAAAAGACTTAATATGATTCAAGTTTAAATAATTTAAAGTATTTCTCAACCTAATAGATCTATGAATAATATTCTTAAGACTAATTGAAATAAATAAATAGACTTCTTAAAATTATTTTTAACTATTTAAAAAATAGCTATAAATAATCCAAATTATTAAAGTCTAACTATTTAATAGAATATCTTATTAATATTTATACAGAAAGTCAGAAGGTAATAAAACTGCTTACGTTATTTATAAAGAATAAAGCTTTCTAATTAAACTCTTATTTAATATGAAATAAGCTACTTAGATTTAAAACCTTATATAAATAAATAAACTAGTGTGTCATATATTTAGCCCTCTACCTAACGGGTAGCCTTATACAACGCCTAGCACAGAATCTCTATAATAGAAGAGAGACCTAGTAATATACTATAGCCTATATATATCTCTATAAGTAAATATAGTAAAAGAAACCTAGTGGTATAATATTTAATTCACACCCAGCCCAACCTAGAAATATACATATAGGTAATATAAGGTAAAAGAGTGACAACTAAGTATGCAAACTGACTAGTATAAGCTGCATAACAGTCTCTATAGTAATAACTTTAAAATATTAAACTTATTGTAATAATACCTATAATATTAACTTATACCAGCTAGAATACTATTAATATATCTTAATAACACTAACTTTATAAACAAAAACAAGGGGTAGACTACTATAAACTAACCCTCTCTTTATCTTTAGAACATAAGTCAATAGCTATCTTTAATATCTTGAAATCAATAGTTATTTATAATAATACTACTACTAATACTAATAGTAATAATAATAATAATATAGACTACTCTTGAATACTATTACTATATTTAACTATTATAATCTTAATATAAATGTTAATCTTATTAAGAGTATTAGTAAACATAAAACCTATAGCTACTTTTATAAAAGTTTAATATAAGTTAGTATTATATAAAAGTAACTTTACTGCTCTCTCTAGCCTTCTTAAAGCAGTTATAATTAGATTTATTCTCAAACTATTACTAGTAGATAAAGCTATTAATATAATTAAGAAGCATAAGGTTAAGGAAACTAAAATAGAATCTAATACTTAAAAGTAGGATATTGAATAATAATTCTAAATACTTTAAATATATTATAGAGGTAATTTGTTAGACATGACTTTATTTTAAAAAGGTATATATATTGAAATCTGTCGTAATTATTAGCTAATGATTAAGAAGGCCAAGATAATCTATAGTTAGAAATGTCATATCACATACCATTAGCATAATATTATTATAATTTGAAGACTTAAAATAATTATAGCTATAGTAATTAGTATAAAATAAGCTGGAATATAAGTCCTAGCTAGATGCCAAATATTCTCTATATGAAGCAAAAGGCTTATGAATAAATAAAATATAACAATTAGAAGATATAACTTAACTTAAATAGATATAGAAAATTAATTATATCTTCTAAAAGAAAGCGTTAATAATAAAGCCTATTTGAGGAATGGAAGGAGACTACTAAAGCCAGTTATTAGAATATTAAAATTAACACTCTAACTTCTAAATCTATTAATAACTATGTAAAATCTAAGCTTCTAAAATCTAAATCTTCTAATAACTAGTTAAAATATAAAGCTTTAACTAAGAAGACATTTAATTAAAATTAATAAAGTGTTAGAAATTTTACTAATAATAGAAGGTTCGATAAATAGTAATATCTAAAATAATTAAATAATCATAGGTTATATAATAATTAGAATCTTAGTAGTAGCATAAGAAAATTATCTATCCTTAAGAAAAACTAATTTAAACTCTTTTTACTATTTAGACTGAAGTTTAAATCAGAATAACTTCTTTATATTACTAATCTTCTTATTCTTTGACTATAAAAGGTTAGATTTAGAATAGGAATTTCGGACTAATTCTTTACTTTATTATTATCTAAAATGTAAATAGTACTGAAATACTTCCTGAATATCTTATAAACGTTATTAGAAATGAAAATATAAACCTCCCTCAAGCAAGCTTTATATTAATAATAGTAATGAGAAAATAAATCTTAACTTCTAATTCTAATAGTATAAAAAAAGCTTTTATAGACAAATATAAAGCTTGAGTAGTAAATAATATAGAGAATAATTTAAATCAACTTTATATTATTAATTAGTTTCATTTTAAAAAGATAAATATTATATTACTTTATAATCTTTTCTAAATTAGCCTTTTTAAAAGGAATAAACGTTATTAAAGTATTTTTTAGAAATAACAGACTTCTTATTTAATTTAACTAATTAATATCTAGTATTCTCAAGTGAATACTTAAAGTTATTCATTTTAAACGAAGTCTTTTAATCTCTAATTTAAGTATAGTCTTAATAAACTTCTCAAGATATTTAGGAAGTTTATTGGTATTATCTTTTTTATCTTTACATTATTAATAATACATTTGATTTCCTCCTATTCTTCTTCAACAATTAAAAGATTACTAATTAAATTATCTTTCTTATCTTCAGAAAGAGGGGATAAAATGAAAACCTTTTTAAAATATCTATAGAAGTATTTAACTCTAATAGAAGTAACTGGCTTCTTCATTATAACAATAGTCTTCTTTAAAGTACTAATCTTAATACTACTAGCTTTAAATATTTTAAAACCTTAAGGTAGAAGTAAAAGTATTAAATACTCTGGCCACTAAGGAAATTTGGCAGAATATAATTAAATGAATAATTTGGATTAATTTACTTCAGTTTTATATTGTTATTTAAATATCAAATCTATTCCAACTAGAAACATACTTATAGTATTAGCAATTTAATTTTAGATTCTAAAACTTAAATAATTACAAATACAATTAATAAGATGGACAAAAACATTAATACTAAGTAGTACAAAAGAGAAGTAATAACTTTTAAATTTTTAAATAACATATCATCTAAACAGAAATACTAAATAAAATAAAACTCTTAAAAAGAAAGAAATCTTTTTTTAAATATTTAAAATATTATTAATAATAGAAATAGAATAGAAATACAAAATACTAATGACAATTTCAAATTGCAATTTCTAAATATCTTTCAAATTAAAACTAAAGAATATCTCTTTAAGTTTAAAAGTAAAAGAAATAGAAAATGATATAGAATTCCTGAATAAGATATTTAAATTGAACTATACTAGTAGATTAATAGTAATATTAAATAGATTGTCATCAAGTATTTTAGTCTTAATAAGTCTCAACTATAATTAGAATATTAATAATAACTAAAAACTGTTATTGATAATAAATTTAATATATAGAATCCATTTTGTCAATACATATTACCAATAAGCATGAAGAGGTAACTGTTAAAAATATTAATATTTAAGAGAAGAAAGAAATTAGTAAGTAAAAAAGAAATAGATAGATTATATATAATATTTAAAAAGTAAACATTAAATACATAACAGTTTTAGAAGAAGTTAATTAATAATTCTTATTGAAAATAAGACAAGGAATGGTTAAATATATAATAAATTATAATAGGTTTCTTATAATAGATTATTTCTTTTATTTAAATACTTTAAGACTTATTCTAAGGAATTACCTACTAATCTCTATTTATAGAGTTTTATATATTCAGCCCCCCGCCTAGTAAGTAGTCTTATACAATAATTAGTAAATGATTTCTATAATAGGAAAATACCTAGTTATATACTATAGCCTATATATATCTATATAGGTAAATATAGTTAAAAAGACCTAGTAGTATAACTACTAGTTTAGACATAAGTTTAACTTAGAAGTAGGGAAAAATAAGGAATAGAATAATGACTAGATATATAAACTTATAAGTATAAGCTTTATAACAGTCTATATAGAAAGTTATAGCTTGATATACTAATAGTAGCTTTAAAGTATTAAACCGATTATAGTAGTACTTATAATATTAACTTATACTAATTAGATACTAATAATACTACTAGTATATTTTAATAATACTAGCTACAGATATAAAAGAAAGTAATAGAAGACTAGCTAACTATCTTTTAAAATATAAGTTAATAGCTATTTATAACAATACTACTACTACTAATAATAATGATAAGAACACCTCTAGCTACTATTTATTACTATACTTAACCCTTATAATCTTAATAGATATATTGATTCTTAAAGGTTATTACAAATTATAAGAATTATGATTATTTTTATAAAGGCCTAAAGGAACTAGTTTTATATAAAAGCGACTTTACTACCTTTCTTAGCCCCTTTGGAGTAATTATAATTATATTTGATTTTAATATATTATTAGAGGATAACGCTATTAGTAGAGCTGAGAAAAATAAAATTAAAGTAATAAAGAAGAATCTGACGCCTAAGAGTAGGGTATTTAAAGATAACTCTAAATACTTTAAATATATCTTAGAATAGCCTCTTAGGTATTACTTTATTCTAAGAAGGTATATATATCAAAGTCTATTATAAAAGTCGCTATTAGCTAATAGTAGGGAAAGTATAATTTAAGGTTAAATATGCTAATTGATTCAAAGACTTAAAGTAACTATAGCTATAGCTATTAGTATAGAGTAGGTTAGAATATAAGTTCTAGTTGGGAGCTAAATGTTCTCCATGTGAAGCTTAAGACTTCCTAATTTTTATCTATAATAATATATTTTTTATAATAATTAATAAGGCATAAAGTTATCTTTAGTAGTTCTATTACTAAGGGGGTATATAAGAGTAAATATAATATTAAGTCTACCAGATAGTTAAACTAATTTATATAAAGCCTAACCGCTCTATTTATATATATCTAAACGGTTTATTCTAATTTGAATAAATTATATCTTTTAACAATTTATATTCAGACTAGATGCCATATTTCTTATTTTTTATAATAATGTATACCAGCCAGATATTAAACTATTATATCAAGTAAATTAATATAATATTTATTAAATAATGATTCTATAAATACAATATTTAAAGTTCTAATTAGAATTCCTTTTAGATATGAATTTAAGTTTCTCCTTAAATTACTTTCTAATATAAATATAATTATTTTACATAATATTCCTCAATACAAAACATCTCTTTCAATTATATAGATCAAACTACTCATACAGTTTGCCTTTAATTATAGGTATATATAAATGATATTTATTCTAGGAAATCATTTATATTTTTCTTTTACAAAAAGCTACTAATTATTTCAAAATCAATCAAGAAACACATCTTTTTTAAATACTAGACTAGTTAAAATATGAAAAAGAATGAAGAGACTTGCTTACTATTTAAACTTACTATCAAAACATAAATATTTATTTAGCAATTTTAAATATACATTGAAATCTTAAAGCTAAGTTTATTAAGGACTTATACAAAGAAATAGTAATATATATTAAGTCTATAGACTTTGATAATAAAGAAAAAGATACATTCTAATATTTATTCCAATATTATAAGATAGAGAGAATCTTATAAAAGGAACTAATATATGTAGGAGGAAGAAACCTAAAAGTCAAATATCGTATCAAATAGAAGAATCGGCTTAGGATTTATAATATATAGATTAATATTGGTTTTTAGTAACATAAAAGAAGTAAAGAATTTAAAGAAAAAGAAACTGAAAAGAATAATTAATTAAAGAAACTAAGAGAAGGTAAGAAATCATTATTCTATTAATATCAAATACCTTTATCAAGAGAATAATTAGATAGAGCAGGGAATGAAGCTACAGATAAAAGGCTAAGATAAATTATTTCTGGTTGAATCTTAAGAAAAAGTCATTACTAATACAATTTCTCAGAAATAGCTAAGAATTAAAAGGCTTTAAGAATACGAAACCCTCTTGAATTTATAAAAGCATTTTAACATGAAAGAATAATTATGTATCATTTAAAATTACAATACTTTCTCTAGAATGTTAGGATAGATAGTTTTATATAGAACTCATTATAATAATAATACTATCTAGTAATTCTATCTTAAATAGCATACTAAAGTAAGTAAGTAGAATATATTTCGCTACATAAGAGAATTTCCTAAGTCTTCTCCAATATAATAAATATTAGAAAAGTCTTATTATTAATATATAGAGTAAAAGTAGATATTTTGCTTATTTATTAGTAATGAAAATTAATTATTCTTCATATTCATCTATATTTCCTTATATTTGATTATGACATATTAGTATTTTATGCTAAATATTATGTATTATAATTAATATTAAGATAAATTATGTATTAGATTAATTAAACGGTTCCTTAGTACTAGGAGTATCGATAGGCTAAATGAGATAAGAGCTGACTACTAGGTAAAACTACTTTTCAAGGGCCCCAGAGAGGCGTATAACTGTAAATATATCAGAGACCTTTAACATAACTATATACTAAATTAAAATATAATTCATTTTCTCTCAATAAAAAAGTTAAAAGTTTAATATCTCCTAATTACTTCAGAATACTTATAATTATCAAGATAGAATATCTATTAGTAAATAGATAAAGCCAGTTAGTAGTTAAGGTAAAGCTAAGAGTTGATAAAAATAAATAAACTCTTGAGTATTATTAAAATACTACTATTTCTTAAAGAGTTAAGTCTGTTAAGTATTCTTATAAGTAAGTCTATTTAAACTGTATTGAATGTTATATTTAATTACTATATCAGATTTAGCTGCAAAGTCTACTACTACAGCAACAAATTCAGCAATAAACTATTTTTCAAGATACTTTTATTAAAAAATATAATTCTTATTCAAATGTAAATACTTATTTTCAGTACTACTCTGAGTATTATTCTTATATAGAGGTTTCCTCAATATAGCTTAAGTTATTATTAGTTATATTATACTGTATGGCATATAGTAACTATATATACTATTATATATATAATAGTATGCCTTATACGCCCTACTAGTAATAGGTATTAGATATCTAGTATTACCTATAGTTTAATATGTAGTAATTAGTAAGTAACTATTATACTATAGATCTAAAGCCTTATATAGTATATACTATTATATAATATAATAGGAATAATAATAAATAACTCGAATACTAATTTATATTCATATGGTAAGATTATATATAATATATACTACTCTTTAGATGAATTAATATTAATTAGTAGTTAATCCTTCTATTAATATTATATTATAGATTAGTAACGTTTATTATAATAAAAGAAGTAATTATAAAAAACGATATTTGAAGTTTATATAAAGTAAAGAACTATAAGAATTACTATTTAGATTCTCCTTATTTCTAAACTCTAGCTAGAAGATTCTAAATAGTATATTAGTTTTTGAAAAAGATTTTTATAAGACTTAAATAGTAATATCTAGTAAAAGTTCTTATTCTAATTAAATTAAAGTTTTCTCTATAGTACTTTCAAGGAGTTAAATATATATTTTTAGTTATTATTTATTGGAATGCGTTTAGTAAATATAATTATTCTTTTAGAATACTATTAGATTTTTATAATATTAGAGATTGTAATATCTCTAGACGTTTAATTATAAGAGACCTATATAACTTTTCAAGAAACCTTTTTATTTCTTTTTATATAAATAAGTTAATATAATAAATTTCCCTTTTGGTATTCTAAACTTTATATTGATATTTAAATTACTAATCTCTAAAGAAATACCTATTCTCAATATTTATTTAATAATTATAATATTGCTAAATAATGTCTCTATATTTATAAAGATCTATTAATATTTGAATCTAATACTATTTGAATAGATTTAGAATATCAACTATAAGAATATTATAGATAAAGATATTAATATAATCTTAACTTATTTAATATACTAAACAATACTCCATAACTACTTAAGTTAATATATTTAAGTTCTTTATTTTCAAGGTAAATGTTAAAAGGTAATTTAGAATAATTGAATAACTAACTAATGTTTAAATCCCTTTTTATATTCAAAACTACTTTCGTTTCTATAATATTAAAGTTAATATAAATAATAAAGGGATTCTTAGTACTTTATACTAAGTTACTTAATAAGATCTATATATTCTATAGATATTTAAAAGGATTATTAATATTAATAAATATCATAATAGTTTTATAGAAGGTTTTAAGAGATTTCTTAAGTAATTCGATAGTTCTATCGAAATAGAGTAAGAGATTATATTATTCTTCTATAAGGTTAAATAGAAATTTAGAAATCTAAACCTATTTTAGTTTCTTTATAAGAAGGTAAGGAGAGATAGTAATAATATAACTAAGTAGCTCCTATACTTCTAAAGTTAATATTGTAACTCTAATTCTCCTTATAAGCCTTATTAACATATGACTTTCTTAATATAAAGCCTCTCTATATATAAAGAGTATAATATAAACATAATAACTTATAACTCTTAAAGTAATTTAAATATATCTTATATATTATTTCTACTATTCCTTTTAATAATACTTTAGCTAAATATATTATAAGCCTTATAAAACTATATAATAAGAATATAAAGTATAGCAGAAACTTATATAATATATCTAAAATAAAGATCTATATCTTTTATAATTGTTTTTTTAAAGTTAATATTTTATACTATATATAGACTAGTATATTTTTAATTATACTAAAAGATTCAAGTCTTAAGTATTATTTTAAATATTTAAGTAATCTTACTTTCAGCTTATAGTTTAAATAGATAACTTACTATAATAAAGAAGATTTTAAAAATAATAAATATTGATAGCTATATTTATCTAATTAGTAAAGTATTATTTTTTAAGATATTATAGTTGAAGATTCTAGTTAAAATAAAAAGGAAGCTTTAAAGGTTTTTATATTTAAACTTATATATATCTAGAGAGTATTCTTATTAAATACCCATATAGATATAGTATTCTATTTCTAATATATAAGTATATATTATAATATATTAGAATGCTGATCGGTTTTCTTTAGTTTTATAGTAATTTCCTAACTTTCTCTTAATTAGGTATAATTAAGTATAAGTAATATTATATTATTTTAAAAAGTATAATATATTTAGAATAATAGAAATAATAACTAGATGTAAGTTAATACTTAACTCTAAATTAATTATATGTATAATTCCCTAAAGAATACTTCTAAAGTATTATAGTATTAAATAATTAATATTCTATCTATATCTATACTTTATAATACTTATATTTATTTATATTTAATAGAGCTTACCTTTTTTATATTCCTATACATAGCTGTTTAAACAAGAAGTACTCTATATATAGTGAAACGGATTACTAATCTATAGAATATATTTTTAAAGAGAAATATATCTTATGTAACAGGTATAAGTTATATATTAATCTTAAGGCATACTTCATAATAGTATATTAAGCTTTCCTTATAGATTCCAAGGATATTCATAACCTAAATAATAATCTTAAGGATTTAGATTGAACTATTAAGTCTAATAATACTATTATATAGTATTACATATAATATAGCTTTAAAAATAAAGTTATTACTCTTTCTGATTAGTTTTTAATATTGTTTCTTAATAAAGACCTTATTACTCTTAATAGAAGTAAAATCATCACAATTATCTAAAATTAGGTAGTATCTTATACTTTTATGAGAAGTA
The DNA here is from genome assembly GCA_004366825.1 of Colletotrichum spinosum. NCBI lineage: Eukaryota > Fungi > Ascomycota > Sordariomycetes > Glomerellales > Glomerellaceae > Colletotrichum > Colletotrichum spinosum. The sequence continues at coordinate 11,374 of QAPG01000384.1, forward strand.
GTATTTCTAGTAGTAGGATTATTAAGAAAAGAATTATAGTTTTTACATCTAGATTTAAATTTAGATATTATTATTTAAATCCTTTTTTTAAGAAATCTTATTTGATCTAGGTATTATTAGTTTCTCAACTATTAGATATTCTTAGTTTATTATATTTAAATCAATAGTTAATCTAATTATAAATTTTATATTTCCATAAAGTAAATTAGTAATAACATGCTTTGATAATATCTTTGCAATTATTATACTTAGAATAATTCATATATTTATACTTCTTAATATTATAACTTTTTATATAATACTATATAATACTTTTTTCTATTCTGCCTTAGAAATATAGATTACCTTAATGTTATATTTAATAATATTTATAATTAGTTATATTGGAGTAAAGGATTTATATTAATTATTTGAAAATAGGGGTATCTATAAATACTTCTTAATAAGAAGAGAATAATGATTTCTATATATCTTATAGAATCAGAAATATAGAAGGTTTATTACTATTTTCAATACTTACTTATTATACATCTCTATGATATTGTTAATGAAGTAAGATATCAATTTAAATATTATACTTTCAAAATATTTGAAGGGAATTATTACTAGTATTAAATATATAGTATAGCTTTTTTATACTTATTTTACTAGTAGTAGTAAGATTGATTTTAACTTTAAGATTATTATTAATATTATTTATATTAATAGTCGCCTTATATTCCACATCATTAATACTATAATGATATTTAATACTATAAAATCCTTATTAAATATCTTAGTAAAAGTAATATAAAAAGCCTTTAAGATATACTAAACTAATATATATTGAAGCTTTCTTGATTTTACTACTATTAATACAAGTATAATATTTCAATTTAAAGACTTTAGATAAGAAATATAATAATAAGATTAATAGCTTATATTGTTTCTATTAAAGTATATAATAATATAAGTAAAGTTGAGTGATATTATATATTCCTCTATTATATATGTAAGATGTATCATGATAAGGTAATTATTACTACTTAAGAAGTATTCTTTTAAGTAGTATATAAAGTAATGAATAATACTATTAAGTTCAATAGCCTTATGCTTATTCTATCTATTTTTAAAATATACTTCTATTTTATAGAAGATTTAATACTTTTTTCTAAGTATTGTTACTTATGTTTATACTATATATAAAGCTATTAAAGAGTTTTAATATAAGTATATTAAATATACTATTAATATTACTTTAGTAATTTATAATAGTTTTAATGCTTGTTATATTAAAACTTTTTTATTCTAATGTTATATATATATATAATACGAGAAAGATAACTAGTAAGATTTATATTACTTCTTTATTACTTATAGTAAAATATACATTTTTAAAACCACCTATAACTCTTAAGAATTTTGATCCATAGTTATAGAGTCATACTTTAGAACTTTCTCTTATATTCTAATAGAATTACTGATCTTTATCTAAAACATATAAAATATCAAAGAAGAAAGGATATAATATACTAAAGAAATAAATAGAACTTTATAGTCTTAAGTAGTTATATTTATTTTATCTACTTTTATCTATAAGAATATAAATATTCTATAAGTATTATAAAATGCTTGAGTAATTATTAATTTCAAGTATTTCTCAAGATAACCGATTCATTTTAATGTACTAATAGTATTATAATTCTAAGTCTTATAATTCTTAATTCTAATCTAAAACTTGAAGTATTTAATAATATTATTTTTCTAATTAGAAACTTCTAATTATTAGTTTTTATCCTAGTATTGAAACAAGGATTAGAAATATTAAGTGATAAAATAATATTTTCAAAACTATAAATCCTAATTCTATATTCTCTTTTCTAATTCATATAAAGATTGAATAATATTCTAACAGTGAGATGAAATTTATAATTCTATACAATTATTATAAATCTATTTATAGTTACTTCTAAACTTTCAAATATATAGTAAATACCGAAGGATATTTCTATTATAAAGGATAATGATCTTCTATCTTTTTAAATAATTAGTAGTATATACCTTCAATTTTAAATACTTTAAATTAGACTGAAAACTTTAAACTTTATCATTTGTACAATTAACTCATGTTCTCTAGATTTCAAATAAGAATTTTATATTATAATAAGCTTTATAGAAAAGAAATAATTAGACATAATACCAATATTAAACTTTTATAAAAAGGGTATTATTATAATATTTAAATTATTATTTACAGAGTTAATATAAAAAAAAGGTTGAGAGTATTATTAGTAATAGTATTATAGAGATTATTCAGTATAATTCTAACTTCTATAAGGATCATAAATACTTGAAATCTTATATTATTAATAAAGTTAAAATTAGAAATACATACAAAATATATAAGAAGTTAAAACCTATAATTTAAAGTCTCAGAAATAATGATAAGTTTGAAATATTAATATAGTTACTGATAATCTAATAAAGTAGCTAGTAGTTAATTTTATTTATAATTCTAACTTTCTTCTAATATAATATTATAATAATATAATCTTATTAGATTATATAAGTTCACATTTTAATTAAAATAGAATTTGTAAAGTATATTATTATTAAATTACTCTTATATTTTAAGGGGTAATACTTTCTAAGCTTTATTATACTTATTATTAAATTACTATATAATTTTACTAAGGCTAATATTCAATAATAAGTAATTTATTCTAAATATTATCAAGAGTAGTTATAAATAAAGAAATTAATATATAGTTTATACTTCTTTATCGTATATATTAAAAATACTATTTTTAGATCTATAGGTATATAAATCAATAATACCTTTAGCTTCTTTAATACTACCTTTTCGTATTATAAAAATGAGGAGTTGGAGAAACCTTATTTAAAGTTAAATCTAAAATAGTTCTTATAAAGATAATACTACGAATATTTAATAGAAATATTTTATTCCTTAATAGTAATGCTTTCTATTTATACTAAAAGTATTAAACGTTGAGACTAATTCTTATTAATATATATATAATACTTAAGATACCTAAAAAGGTATATATTAAATAATATATATAAAGTGTATTTTATCTTAATATACTAACTAGAAGTATTATTTAATTTCTCCTATATAGTATAGGAATAATCACTTTTAAGTAATAATATTACTGTATTTAATAAATATCTTAAGTAATAAATTAAATACATTAACTGCAGTTTTAACTTTATAGTATTTAATACTTTTATAATATATTTCTATACGTTAATGAATAGTTTATTTACTAATAATACTAATGTCTTATTGTAATTAGAATTTATAATTATCTGAAGTTGAGAAACTATTATTAAGAATAGCTAATTCAACTTCTATAGTAACTTTACATATTATTCTTCTATTAAAGATAAAAGAATTATTAGAGTATATTTATTTTAGAGATTTATATTATACAAATTAATATAAACTTTACATATATTATATCTATATTACTTAAGAAGATCTTCTAATACTAAAGATTCTTTTCGATCCTAACTACTATATATATTGACTTATACTTACTTTATAAACATCTTATAAAACCTAATATTACTAAGGAAAATATTTTACAATTGATATTATAGTATCAACATAGTTATATAAGTATTATAAGTTTTATAAAAATATAATGCATTAATAGAAATAATAATATTACTAATATTTCTATAACACATTTATTGAATTTTACTTTTAAAAGATTTATCAATTTAAATTATATAACTATTTCAATAGAAAGACAGATAGTTTGAGTAGAATAAGATAAATAAATATTTAAGTATTATTAAAATAAAAGAGTAAATATTATTAAAGGTATTATTTTCTACATACCTAGATAGATATTAGAAGATATAATAAAAGGAAACATTACTAATATTAATTATATTATGTTATAAAATATATAATAACTATAGATGTTACTATATATATATAGTAATATACCATCTACACTTTATTAATAATAAGTATTAAATACTTAATACTAACTATAACCTAATATATAGTAATTAGTAAGTAATTACTATATTATAAGATAAGGATACATACCCTTTAGCCTATGTAGAAAGCTAGAATAGCTAGTATTAAATTATATATTATATAATATAGTAGCCTAAAGCTACTATAGGATAGAAACCCTCTTACAGCTACTACTAATTAGCCTATAAAATTAAAATCTTATAACTTATAAAAACCTACTTTTTACTATTATACCTTCCCTTACTAAACCTTTAGCTATAAACCCTTATAATTCTTTAACTTCTACCTCTTAAAAAGGTAAAACTAAGATTTCAATAATAGCTCTATTATAATAAATAAATACTAGATACTTAGAGATAATATTAGAAATAATAATAATACCTAAACTAGCTATTACTACTAAAATTACTAATGAAAATATAGTAATATCTATATTAACCAAACCTTAAGTAGTACTTATAATAGTATTTATATAGCTTCTTAAGTAATAGTTTTTCTATATAGAAATTATATTAATATAACTACTCAATACCAAACTATTAGTAACTCTAGTACTATCAATCCTAAAAACTTTAATACCTACCCCTGATTATGAAGACTACTTAAAACTTCCTAACTATCCTTATAACTTTCTTTATAAAAGTACTACCCTGTATAAAATTAAAGATTAACTAATAGTAGTTTTAATTAGCTATATATTACAGCTATAAGCCTCTAAAACATATAAAATCTAATAAGCTATAATAAAGTTATTATATAGCCTTTAGACCTAATAGTATAATTTTTACTATATATTATTACTAGACCCTATATAAGTTGACTTTATAATATTTACTTGCTAATTATTAACTAATTCTACTTTATAAGAATTATACCTATATAGTATATCTTATATATTTTAATATAAAGGCTAATTCCTACTAAAATTCTATACTAAATAGTTAGCTATTTATAAAATTCTAAATATGCCTAATTTAAAAACTTCAAAACCTTATATTTTTACTTTTGTTTATTATTTCAAAACTGAACTATAGTAATACTTATAATACTAGAAATTCAATACCTAGATACTTAAAATAGTAGTCCTAATAGCTAAGTATTTTTAGGAAACTCTATATAACTCCTATAAAAATCTCTAAAAAGAAAGTTTTAATAATATTAGAAATACTACTACTAAGAAGTCGGCACCCAAATGCTATAAGGAAACTAATACTCTACAAAACTCCCTAATAAAAGAATTACATTTTAAAAACTACTCCTTATATACAATATATAGTAAGTTAAACTACATTATAACTACTTATTACTATAATAAATTCTATATATCTTACTAGAAACTAAACTACTTTATAAAAGTTTATTATAAATACCTTACTACTAAAAACTTATTAAAAAACCCTAGAGCTAATTTAAACCTAAGAAAAGAAAAGCCTAACATAATAAAAATACCTATAAGAATAACTAACTAGTAAATATATACTAATACTTTAATAACCTAATTAACTATAAAAAGCCTTATATATTTAATGAATAATAAGATACTTTGTAGGAAGGAGTTAGACGTTCTAACTTAACCTAAAGATTTCTAATTAATATACTAAAACCTTACTAATAAATAAGAAACCTCATAAGTTAATAAAGTTTACAGGAAGCCTTATTAACTTAATATAATAATAAGAATCTCATATATTAATATATATATAAGAAGAACTTTATATATTAATATTTCTATAAGAAGAACTTTATATACTAATATATATATAAGATAAGCTTTATCTATTAATATATATATAAGAAGAACCTTCTATTTTATAACTATTATTCTATTATTTATGATTTTAATTATTTATACTACTAAATATTTACTAACTAGCTAGTAAAACTATTTAGAAGTAGCTATATAATATTTACTTATAAACCTTAGAGACTAAATTTTATAAAGAGGGGGATAGCTATAAAGATATATATTCTATAGTCTATATAGAAAGCTAGAATAGCTAGGATTAAATTATATATTATATAATATAATAACCTAAAACTATTATAAGATAAAAGCCTTCTTATAGTTACTACTAGTTAGCTTATAAAGTTGAAGTCTTATAACTTATAGAAACCTACTTTTTACTATTATACTTTCCCTTACTAAGCTTTTAGCTACAAACCTTTATATATAAATCTAAAGCTTTATATAGTATATAGTATTATATAATATAATAATAATAATAAATAACTAGAACACTACTCTATACCTATATAGTAAGATTATATACAGCATATATTACCCTTCAGATAAACTAATAATTATATTTATTAAAAATAGATAGAAAACTATTTATTACTATAGTTAAACTAGTTATTTATTTTAATATAAGTTTTATATAAAATTAATAGTTTTAAAGATACTTTTAATAAGGGTAATTCTATTAGAAATACTATACTTTAAAACATAGGGCTATATAAAGCTATAGGAGCTAAACTAATAATTTCAATATGGCAATTAAAAATAAAATTATAATATAGTCTAAATAGACCTACTTATTCCTATAGCTTCTTAAGTGATTTTAGACTGAAAAATAATGATATGATTTATTTGACATATGCCTCAAGCTGGACTATCTAGTTAGTCTTCATTGTTTCTTAGCGCTACCAATACGAGTAAACCAACCCTTGTGCTTGTGCAGCCGGAGTGAAGCCTCGTCGCTGCTTGGCTCGAGCTGGTCATTCGTCAGTCATCCCACGCGGCACTTGGCCAAACCTCGCCTTTCCCTACCTGATTTTTGGCGTGGCCTTTTTGCAAAGTCACATGATGGCACAGCAGCCAAATTCACATTCAACGCCGGCATCTTGTTTGTGTGGGCCCGTTCCGAATTTGATCCCGTGAGTAATCTTCTTGATCATCCTTGTTTGGTTGCGGTCGTACAATCCGTAGAGGCCATGCTGGGGGCAAGGACGTAAGTTGGCCATTTGCAATCTGAGTGGTTCTTTCGCGATGCCGTCACCGAATTGGCTGCATTTCGTGTAGCCCATGCCCGGTCCGCACGGCACAGCAATCTCGCCCCAGATGCAGTTGCATGCTTCGTGCTTGTAGATGAAAACCTGACACATGTTGTCCTCGAATTTCTTGCAAGGCCGGCTTCCTGCGTAGGACGGCCTCATTCCTCGTTTAGATGTATAAATGAAGCACGCAGCTGCGTCTTTCATTAAGGCCAATCTTTGTTGAGTTCAAAGTTACGGCAGGTGTGCACCTCCTCTGACCGGTCACGTGCCCGTCAATGAAAGTCGAGTGGACGGTGGCGCTTTCTCCTTGCCCTATGTTTTCGTGGTTGGTGAACTGGAAAGCCGCCACCGCAGGCACACAGCCTTTTTGTTCCATCCTCAGTGAAGCCTAGACTGCACGGCACATAGGGTACCTACCTAACAGTAGCAATGGGAAACCCCCACCCTCTGCCTTTCTACATTCTCTACTGTGGTGACTGAGACAACGGCGCCTCAGCATCTCGCAGAGTGCTGTTCTCTCCTGTCCCAAAGTTATCGTCGGAGTACCCGTCGGACCCGACCAGCCGCGCCAAGAGGCTCTCGATGCGCAACGTCGTCTGCTCGAGAGCCTCAAGTCTGCTGTTCATGTCATGCATGTCTTCGCTTCCTGTAAATGATCCGCGCAGCTTGGACGACACGCCCGGAAACATCGAATCTCTCCTAAGAGGCGACTTCTTCCGTGTCGTCTCATTTGTGATGCTTCTCGTAAACTGACGTCGGATCATGTGGTGGGTGAAGTCGTCGTCCACCGCGATTTCCTCTTCTACCGACTCCGGAGGCGGTAGGTCGAACACGGCTCTGATGTCACGATGCGCTGTAATACGCCACTTCTCCCAGAACCACTGTCTGACCCTGGCATAAAGAGTCAGAGTCCCATGGCTCTGCGGCTTTTCTGGCCTTGACGGTGGCCAAAGAATCCGGCGTTCTGCCACGGCGATGATGAGTAGCAGCGGGAGATTGACTAGCCGGACACTCGCCACATGTATCTTGTGAAACCAGCGAGGACTGAGGACAAATTTGAGCGGGAGCAGAAGGAAAACGGCTAATATGTTGAAAGGGGGCTGGTACGCGAAGATGGCGTCTCCCTTTACACCTTCTAGGGTCAAAACCGCCTTGCGAAATTGTATCTCAGCCGTTGCATTTTTGACAATTGTGCCAAAAGTATTCGATAACATCGACACGAGAATGGTCAGAAAGAGTGTGTTTCCAAGAAATGCGAATGCTACCATCAGCACAGGACCGAGAAGCTGATGGAAGTCCGCCTTAAAACTGTCGTATCAGTTTACCGTAGTTGCGAGCACGCGAGGAGACACTTACCGATCGGGAAATGCCCGTGCCGTCGAGGCCGAACCAAATCCAAAGCATCCATTTTCCAATCAATCTAAGAGTCTCTAAGTAAAATAAGGTGGTCCGTCATTCAGGGTTACTTACACGGGAGGATGGTCGCCCTCGCCGAGCCACAGAAGAGACAGAAGAAATCCGCCGAAACACCAGGCCGAGAGAAATGTCAAGAGAACAAAATCCGACATCATCGACCGGAGTGACAGAAACACAAGATTTTCCGAAAGTAGATTGAAAGCCAGCCTAGGAACAAGCACTGGGGCACCCATTGCCAGGACGTCTAATGCTTGCTGTTTCGGAACGAGCTCGTCAAGACGTCCGCCGTGGATACGAAGAATGACGTAAACAACGTAAAGACTGATAAAACCCACGTCGAGAAATGACCATAAGTTTTGGGTGTAAACATGCCTGGCAAGATGTCAGCATCGCAATCCCATCCCTGTTGCAATACTGAACATACCAGCCGTGCTCCAGGATGGTGGCAAACTGGTCCAAAGACCAGCCAAAGGAGTAAACTGCAAAGCAACCTTCTAAGAGCGAAAACTTTTCCGGATTCCGCTCGGCCATGACGAATAAGTAGAGGGTGAGCAAGATCATAAACTGAAATACTTCAAGGATATTCCTCGTGCGAGGAACCAGAAGCCGGTACTGATCGAGCAGGGGGCCTTCGCGAGGATTGTATAACGAAATGGGCTTTAGTTTGTAATGATCTGGGATGATGTCCATGAAGCTGGAGGGTGTATAAATGATGCGTCCTTCGTAGATGGCATCGACACTTTGATAACCTACCAGTTAGGACCCTCTGTCTTTTTTGGCGTCGAAGGCAAAGCACTCACACTTTCTGGCACGGCGTTGAGCTCAGCAGGTGTTTGCTCTCGGTTAGTATTGCGATCTCAAGCGAGGGTAGCATGCGATTGTAAGCCCGATAAGATTCGGTCGAGGCAGCTTCACGAATGCCGTCTGGGGCCATCTGGAAGGGCTCAAAGCCGGCGACCAAGATATGTGACAGAAGTACAAGGGATTCCGGACCATCGTTATCCTCGCTGAAACGCCTCAAGATACGTGTCGCTACAAGCTCACATAGCGTTGCGCGACTGAAGCTCACATTTTGCCTACTGTTGAGATGAGACTGCTCGTGGAGAAATTGAGCTCGATTTACGAGTAGACAATACACTTGAGAATCACGAGTCAGTCTCGAAATAGAAAAGAATACCATGGGTCTGGAAACAGGCCATAGGAAGCAGAAAGGGTGATTACCAATGGAAATGTCGTCGAGCTCGTATAACTTATCGACTAGCGGACGAACAACGGCAATGTTGATCCTGACATCACGAAGCTGTTCCAAACTGAGATAATCTTCAACGATGGATGTTATATCCCGCCTGATACGATGTATGTTTGTGTATACCGGTAGATGGCTATGAGGATTGGTCATGCAACCATAAAGAGGCACCTGAGAGTCGGAAGCGTGACTGGGTCGATTCCGCTGGAGGAGCGGACGTTGTTCCGGAGGCTGGAGACGCGCCCGGGGCTGACTGCGTCCTGTCATGTCGATTACCGCCTTACCGCAACCTGAGGCGAGGTATCTGTGACAACGCGACCTTGCCGTTCAACTGGTGATCTGCTGGTGATATGCTGGGGATTTGAGTTGCCGTTCTGTGCAGTAGTAGGGAGTTGTCCGTCTTACAGCACGCAAAGATTGGTAGACGGTATGTGGTAGAGGCGTGCCATAATTACATGCCGACCACGTAACGAAAGGTGGAGAATTAGGTGCCTACCTAGGCATGGGCCCTTCGCAACCAAGGAGGATGCTTTGTCCGGAAACGTTACATAGGCTGATGAATTTCAAGTCGCTTACATAGTAGCTACGGCCCTGAAGAGCCTTTTGAAACATGCTGTTGCGATCGCCCGGCCTGCCTCCTGCTGTTTTGTCGATTCAACTCCTTTAGCTCTATCGTATCTTTGCTCTTTCAAAACACGCTAGACGTAGTTAGATATTAGTACTTATATAGCTAGCTAGTCTTTCTTTTGAAAGAGAAACCTTTTATGAAATTACTTTGAAAGAAGAAATAATAATAATAACTTGATTACTTTTGCTTTATATCTAGAATAATATCTAAGCTCTTCACTTTGTATAAAGATCTAACTATAAATATTATCTACTAATAGTATTGATATTAATACTAACTTATAGCTAGTTAGAATAGTAATAAAATTACTTATTATTATAATTAATTATATCACTAGTTTTAATATTCAACTTTATAATAATAAAAAGCCTTATAGTAGTAATTATAAAGACCTTTATTAAAATTAAAACTTGATATATATAATTAAGAATAACCATTAAAATTATAAGATTAAGACTTTTTATAAATCTCTTAAAGATAGAACAAAATGGAATATTAAAAACTAAGTATTATATAATTTATTACTCTTCTATAACTTTTACAAAAGTATCAAAATCTCTTTAGAATCTATACGACTATTGATAAAACGATAACTATAAGATGAATATAGAAACATCGATTTATAACTATTATAGTTAAAACTATTAATATGTTAAATTAAGCTTTAGTTAATTATCCTAAATATTATAATGAATAAATAATTTATAAAGATTCAAGAGAATTATCTAGCTTTTTTGTAAGTTAACATGTTAAATTAGTAATATTAAATATTAAATATTAATTAAATAGTACTTTAATATAAGTACTCTATTATAATATTGATTATTAAATACTTTAGAATGTTAGCATAATGTAATTATAAGACTTTTAAAAGCTATTCAGCTATATTAAAAATACTTGTATCTATAGAAGTATTATTTATATATTGACTATATTTAATTAATACGTTAAAGTTATTTACTAATAAGAATAAGCTAAGTTCTGCTATACTTCTATGAAGATTATAAATTAACTTATATTAATAATAGAGAACTTTTATATCAATAGTATAAAATCTTATCTTAGGAGTAAGTAGGGTTTATTTTATAATAGGGGTATTAAAGTTATAGATATTGAGATTATAATAAATATTCAAATAGAATACCTATAGTTAATAATACTTAAATATCTTGAGATATTCAAATTGTATATTAATAGCTATAAAGACGTAAAAATATAAATATATGAAAGTATAAGAGTATAAGGTTGTTATAGAAGGCGTTATTAGCTATTTGGTTTCTATAAATAAATTAATATAAAGTAAGTATACTAGCTATAATTATGAAGAGTTTAGTTCTAGATTAATTACGACCTAGTTGTAATAATTAGTAAGAAGGTAAAAAGATTCAAGTTATATTTTAAAGGGTAATATATCTACTAATAGTTATAGTAGAGAGTGAGCTACTAGCCCTAATAATAATAATAATAATAATAATAATAATAATAATAATAATAATAA